>CM035427.1:20282426-20287426 GCA_020310875.1 Ceratopteris richardii
GACCTCTGTGCAAAGTTTTAGTTTCCAATTGTAATCAGGCTGAGTGAATTAAGTGTAGGAACATTCATATGTGAAGTGTATTCACTGGTTCCTAAAACAGGCGCATATTTCGAAGTCAATGTTTTGGTCATTTCTCCTAGCACAGTTTAAAGTTTTGCATGAGTGAGGGCTTAATCTTTAAGTTGGAAGATAAGCTACTTATGTCTAGAAGCATTTTGTAAAACGGGTTCTATTCAAGGAGAACCAAGTCTTAAAAGTTACAGGTGTAAAGTCGACTGTTCTGAGTAACAGTTTCTGACATAGGTAACTTGAGAAGTTGATTTCTCAAGTTATACTTAATCTTTTGAAGAGATTCAACTTGGAGTAGATGCGCAATCTCTAGGAGATACTTCATACAAAGTTTCATCAAAAACTTTACACGTTTGATAGGTCAATGTGGAGAAATAGTGCAGCAGACTTTTCTGTGTTTCATCTTCTTCACAGATTTGTTAATCTTTTGGTAATTAGCAATTGATCCTCTAAATTAGTGAAGTGTTTGACTTATTCTTGGTATAGAGGTGTTCTAATCACAAGAATAAGTTGTTCTTTTGGAGATTAACACTCTCCATCAGTGGTATCAGAGCAGGAGACATCAATTTGAAGGAATTTGAAGAAAGAAAGATCCCGACTGCTGCAGATTCAAGAAATTCAACATTTGAAGGATCAAGAAGTGAAAGCTTGGAGTTAAAGCTTGGGGAGAAGACTAATTGACATCAAGAAAGGCAAAAGGAGTTCAATTCGAAGTAAAGGTACATACATTGTTTGTAAAGCTTGAAGATTTCAATACACAGGTGGATACAAGATGGGAGAAAGCTTGCAGATTGATAAGCTAGATAGGGAGAACTATCCAGCATGGTCCATGAGGATGGAAGCACACCTCATGAGCAAAGATCTTATATCATTTATTACAGGAGATGAAGAAAAACCAGAATTTGCAGATCCAAGTATTCCTACTAGGGAAGAACTTGCAATGTTGAAGACTTGGATGAGAAAGGATGCTCAAGCAAGGAGCATCATCTACATGGCTGTAAATGATTACCTTCTACCTCACATCAGAGGTTTGGAAAGTGCCACAGATGTTTGGAATGCCTTGGAAGAGCATTTCCAAAATACAACTAAGTCAAGGAAGTCCTCACTATGGGCTGAGTTCACAACCTTCAAGAAGAAGAGCTCACAATCAATTTCAGATTATGTGGCAAAGATGAAAGATATTGCAGATAGCTTGGGAGCAGTGGATGAAGACATTGAAGAGGAAAAGTTGGTAAGACAAATACTTACAGGTTTGAGAGGAGATGAGAAGTGGAAGCCTTTTATATTGTCTATAGAGTTGTCACTTGATCACTTTACTCCTGACCTTAATCAATTGCTAGGACATATGCTAACCTTTGAGCAGGATCTTAAAGGAGACAATGATAGAAGTACAAGTCAAGCTATGTACTCCAAGGACAAGAAAAAGAATGGCAAGGGAAAGCAATCAAATGATGATGAAGGGAATTCAAATCAAGCCAACTTCACAAAAGGGAAGACAAATTTCAGAGGTAAAGGAAGAGGAGGTAAGAACAAAGATAATGCTAAAGCTTGTTGGATTTGTGGCAGAACAAATCATTTGGCAAATGATTGTTGGTATAATAATCAAAGTGGAGGATACAACAATCAGAATTATAGTCAAAGAGGTAGAGGAGGCAGAAACCAAAGAGGTAACTTCAGAGGAAGAGGTGGTAGGACATCATATGGTAGAGGAGGTGGAAGAAACTTCCAATCTCAGTCCTACAACAATAATTATTACAATTATGCATCAGATCAGAAGGATGATATGACTCTTATCTTGAATGCAACTCATGAATCAATGGGAGAAGATCAAAGAGTGTTTTATATTGACTCAGGGTGCAGCAACCATCTGAGTGGGAATCTATCCTTGATGACTGATATGGAAGCAAGGGTAAATGGACATACAGTTCAAACAGGTGACAATACCAAACATAAAGTGGAGAGCATTGGATCAGTGAAGACAAAGAGTGGAAGTACACTTCTGAGCAAGGTACTTTATGTTCCTACTATTCCTAAAAATCTGATAAGTGTAGGGCAAATTGTGGAGAAAGGATATGAGGTAAGATTCACAAATGATGGTGTCTATGTACAAGATCCAAATCAGGGATATAGAAACATAATTGCAGGTAAAAAGGAAGGAAGATTGTTTACTCTCAAAGTCCAAGGTAATGTGGGACATGCATTGTTTACCTATGGAGGTCAAAAGGTGTCTGAATTAGACCTATGGCATAAGAGGCTAGGTCATTTCAATGAGAGAGCTATAAAGGAGATGTCAAAGAATCAGGTGGTGCTTGGATTGCCAAATATTGAAGGGCAACATATGGTGTACAAGTGTGAAGCTTGTCAATTAGGTAAAGCACATAAAAGTTCTTATAACAAATCAGGGTACAAGTATTCAAATATGCTTGAATTGGTTCATACAGATGTATGGGGTCCCTCAAGGGACTATAGCATAAATGGATCCAGATATTATGTGTTGTTTGTTGATGATGCAACCAGGTGGATTACTTTGTATGTAATCAAGGACAAATCAGAAGTCTTCAAGACATTCAAACATTTCCATGCTTATGCAGAAAGGATCACAGGACAAAAGTTAAGGAGGTTAAGATCAGATGGAGGGGGAGAGTATTTCTCAAAAGAGTTTGATGATTATTTGTGGAATGCAGGTATCAAAAGAGAAGTGACTTGCAGGTACTCCCCTCAACAAAATGGAGTAGCAGAAAGGAGGAATAGGACTCTTGTAGAGTTTGCAAGAGCCATGATGAAGGAAAAGAATTGTCCAAATTACTTATGGGCAGAGGCCATTAACACTGCAACATATCTTGTGAATAGGTTGCCTTGTAAAGCTTTGGATGGAGGAACCCCTTATGAAGCATGGTGGGGTAAGAAGCCTAGTCTTGATCATTGCAAAGTATTTGGATGTATTGCATATGCTTATGTTCCTTCACAATTAAGACATAAGCTAGAACCAAAAGCAGAGAAGTATGTGTTTATTGGATATGATGATAGACAGATGGGTTACAGATTGTGGAGTCCATCCACAAAGCAGTTTCTTGTTTCTAAAGATGTAACATTTGATGAGCAAAATGTGTGGTATACAGGATCACCAAGTGAGTATACAGGTGTTGAAGAAATTCAAAGGAAAGGAAAGGCAAAGGTAAAAGTATGTGAAGAAATTGTTGATGAAGTTGACTCTAGATGTAGAGTGCAGGATCATGTAGAAGAAGGGCCAAGATTTGATCCAGAATCAAATGAGGCTGAAACTTCAAGAAGTGCAGAAATCAGGAGATCTACAAGAGAAAGGAAAGAGCCTATAAGGTATAGTTATGATACATCTTTCCTAACAACAAAAGATTATGCCTACATTGTTAAAACAGAAGAAGATCCAACCACTTATGAAGAAGCCAAAGGTAAACAGAATTGGGAGAAGGCAATGCAAGAAGAGTATGATGCTCTACTTGAAAATGAAACTTGGGAATTAGTACCAAGACCAAAGAATCAGAAGGTCATTGGATGCAAGTGGGTATATAAAACAAAGAGGTTTGCAGATGGTAAGGTGTCTAGATATAAGGCTAGACTTGTGGTTAAAGGTTATGCCCAAACTTATGGGGTAGATTATGATGAAACCTTTAGTCCTGTTGCTAAGATGTCTACAATTAGGACATTGATTGCTATTGCTGCTTGCAAGGGATGGAAATTATCACAATTGGATGTGAAGAATGCATTTCTTAATGGTTACATTGCAGATGAAGTATATATGGAGCAACCAGAAGGCTTTATGGAATCAATTGGATCAGATTATGTGTGTAAGCTCAAGAGAGCTTTATATGGGTTGAAGCAAGCCCCAAGAGCTTGGAATTACAGATTGGTCAAGTTCTTGAATGAATGTGGTTTTCAAGCATCAAAGGCAGATAGTAGCTTGCTAGTGAAGGCAAGTGAAAATGGATATATTTACATGTGCATTTATGTTGATGATATTATTGTTACAGGAACAGATGCTCAAGGAATCAATGAACTCAAGAAGCAAATAGAGAAGGAGTTTAAGATAAGTGATTTGGGAAACTTATCTTATTTTTTAGGAATGCAGATTGTGTATACTCAACATGGAGTATATGTTTCACAAGAGAGATACTTGAAGAATCTTCTAGTCAAGTTTAACATGGAAGATAGCAGGACCTCAACTACACCATTGGAGGTAAATCATAAATTAAGCAGGTATGGAGGTGAAGAGTTCAATGACATGAAGAAATATCAGAGTTTGGTAGGTAGTCTAATCTATGCTACCTTGACAAGGCCAGATCTATCATATGCAGTAGGTGTGTTGTCACAATTCATGCATTGTCCAAAGAAGACTCATTGGATTGCAGCCCAAAGGGTACTCAGATATATCAAAGGAACCCTAAGTGAAGGTTTGTATTATGGTTTCACTTCTGACACAAGAATCAAAGTGTTTAGTGATGCAGATTGGGCAGGTGACTCAGATGATAGAAGGTCTACCCATGGATATCTATGTTATGTTGGAGACAAGTTAGTGTCTTGGTGTTCAAAGAAGCAACACACAGTTGCTTTATCATCCACAGAAGCTGAGTATAAGGGAATGGTAGAAGCTGCAAAGGAAGTGATATGGTTGAAGACCTTGATGAAGAGTTTTGAGTTTGATCATAGTACTCCAATAATTTTTGGAGACAATATGAGTTCTTTGTATTTGGCAGCTAACCCTGTTTTTCATGCCAGGACTAAGCATATAGAGATTCAGTATCATTTCTTGAGGGAAAAGGTACTTGATAAAGAGATTGAAGTGATGTACACTCCAACAAAAGAACAAGTGGCAGATATGATGACAAAGAGTTTGGATGGACCTAAGTTACAAAGGTTCAAAGACATGGCAAGTATCAAGAAGACAGAGAAGACCT
>CM035427.1:20289926-20294926 GCA_020310875.1 Ceratopteris richardii
TCGCGGAAAAAGTTAGCTCTTTGATTGGAGGAATATCTCCTAGTCTATAGGAGCTTGATCATAGGAAGCCAAAAGTTTGAATTTGAATTCAAACTTTTACTCATTCTCTATAAAAGAGGTCATGGAAAAGTCGCGGGTAGATCTCATTACTCCCGAGCTTCTCATTACTGATTCTGAGTATATGTGAGGCTTACACTCTAGCCCACATCTATCTACACCATTAGGCAATGATTTTCATGCCAATGGATTTGTATACATGTGTTTATTAATACATACACTCACATTGTTTATTTCTGAGTTCTGTGTTATACTACTTGAAAGTCTGTCAACTTGTGGAGTGCATATCTCAGTCATTTCTCCATCAAATTCAGTGATTCAAAGCTTGTTGGATTCAGCTAGGTTATCTACATGCTATCAAAGTTTGAGAAGATTCTATTCAGCCATTGTGGAGAAATACGCGTCAAGGTGATCACTGGTCAAACTCTGCTACAGTCCTAAAAAATCGGGGGTATAGCTTTACTTGCTAAATTGATTTCTCTTAGCATAGTTTATCTTTTTACATTGTTCCACTTGGAATAATTAGTTTGCTAAGCTAATTAGATACCCCTAAAAGGAAGTTTTCCAATTCCTACTGTGCTAGTCATACTGAGCAAAATACCCAGCAAGTATCAAGACATAAATAGAAAGTTTTTCTTGAGATTGTGAGTTTCAAAGTTATCTGTTTTGGTTCAATCATTGCACACATTATTTCCAAAGTACATAGGCCATCTTATGGTGTCATTGGAAAGCTAAGAAGGTCCACTTATCAAGCGTGAAGCAAAAGAGGGCTAGTACAAAGCAGGTTTTGGCAGTACCTACTCAATCTCTTGGGGTGTCCATCCATCTTTCCCTACAGTGGTATCAGAGCAAACTAAGGTAAAATGGGAGATGGTTTTCCTTCATTTATTGATAAATTGGACAGGAACAACTATCAAGCATGGTCTCTGAGAATGAAGACCTACTTACAAGGAAGGAGTTTCTATGGATACATCTGAGGAGATGAGGAATTGCCCTCATTCAAAATAAGAGGATTGCCAACCAAGGAAGAACATGAAAAGCTCAACACATGGTGTGCTAAGGATGCATTGGCAAGGTCTTATTTACTCAACTCCATCTTTGATTTTCTTTTGCCACATATTAGAAATTTTAAGACATCCCAAGAGACTTGGGAAACCTTGTCATCTTATTTTTCCTCCAACACAAGGGCTAGGAAAAATCAGTTGTGGATTGAATTCACAACATTAAGGAAGCAACCTAAGCAAGCTGTTTCAGAATTTGTGACCAAGATTAAAGATGTAGCAGATCAGTTAGCAAGCATAGGAGAAGAGATTGAAGAAGAGCAGATTGTAAGGCAAGTGATCAATGGGATGAAAGCTAATGAAAAATGGGAAAGCTTCACCACTGCTATGGACCTTTACATGGATATGCAAATTCCATATCTTACAACTCTCATGGGACAATTGTTTACTCATGAAGCAAAGCTCAACAAGAATGGAGATATATCCAAAGGTAATAACTCTTCTGCCCTATACACTGATAAGAAGTCTAAAGATAAAGGCAAGAGCAAGAAGGTGGAAGATGAAGGCTCTACCTCCCAAGCCAACTATGCAGGGAGAGGTAGATCATCAAGAGGAAGGGGCAGAGGAGGTAAGCAAGGTAGGGGGAGATCCTATAACTCCTCACCATGCAACATTTGTGGTTTATCAAATCATACTACAGATGAGTGTTTCAGGAATTACAAGAATCAGAGAGGAGGAGGATAACCAAGAGGTGGATACTCATAGTCAAGAGGTAGATTCAACCATCACCAAGGCTACAACAACAATTACAACAATAATTACAATGGAAACTACCAAGGAGGATTCAAATCCAGAAAGGACTACAACAACTACACAGAGGAGCAGGATGACTCTCTTCTGATCATGAACATGACTTCAAAATCAGGTACAAATGATGAACACCTATTCTACATTGACTCAGGATGCTCAAATCATGTGGCTGGCAATGTAGCACTACTCTCTGATCTTGAGGAACCAAAAGGTAAGCATCAAGTCCAAATAGTGATGACACCAAGCACTTAGTAGTTAAAGTTGGAAATGTTAAGACTTGTGATGGAAACTAGAATTTGTTGATCAGGGTACTTTACGTACCAACCATTACCAAAAATCTGATGAGTGTTGGACAGATTGTGGAGAAAGGTTTGCAGGTTAGATTCAACCAATATGGATCGTTTGTGGAGGATCCAAGGCATGGGTTCAAGAGGATTGCTAAAGGAGAAAAATCAGGTAGACTTTTCACTTTTGAGTTAGAAGACACAAAGAATATTGCACTATACAGTTATAAGGATCAAAGACTTTCAGAGCTTGAGATTTGGCACAAAAGATTACGGCATATAGGAGAAAGAACTTTGAAGCAAATATGCAGGGATGAATGTGTGCTTGGAATACCTAATGTATCCAAGAAACATATGATTTACAAGTGTGGTGCTTGTCAATTTGGGAAGTCTCACAGGTTACCCTTCTCAAGGAAAGGTTACATGCATGAAGACTACCTAGAGCTTGTCCATACACCTGTATGGGGACCAAGCAAAGACCCCTCAGTCTCAGGATCAAGGTACTATGTATCTTTTATTGATGATTATAGCAGATGAACCGTATTGTACTTCATGAAGCACAAGGATGAGGTGTTTAATAGTTTTAAAAAATATCTTGCACTTGTTGAAAATCAGACAGGAAAGAATTTGAAGAGGCTAAGGTCAGATGGAGGAGGTGAGTACTTCTCCAATGAGTTTGAAAACTTCTTGCAAGACAAAGGCATCAAAAGAGAAATAACCACAAGGTATTTTCCTAAACAGAATGGGGTAGTTGAGAGGAGAAATAGGTTGATTGTTGAGACAACTAGGTCTATGTTGAATGAAAAGAATTTACCTAACTATCTATGGGCAGAGAGGGTTTCTACTGCCACTTACCTCATAAACAGGTTACCATCTAAGTCCCTTGATGGCGTGACACCCTATGAAGCATGGCATGGTAAGAGACCATCACTAGACCATTGCAGAATATTTGGATGTGTAGCATATGTACACATTCCTTCTTAGATAAGAGGTAAGTTAGATCCAAAGGTTGAAAAGTGCATCTTTATTGGATATGACCTAAATCAAAAAGGTTACAGGTTTTATAACCCTACCAATAAAGGATTCATGGTATGTTGTCTTTGATGAAAATGATTCTTGGTATGAGAGTGATTGTAGGAAGGTTAAACTACCCTATGATTTGAAAGAGGAGTTTCCAAGTCTTGCAAAAGAGGAACCTACTCAGAATGAAGACTCAAGTTCAAATGATGAAGATACTATCAACCTTGAAGAGTTCAAGGCATGGAAGTCCAAGGGCAAAATGAAGATGAAGAAACTTGAAGACATACATGAATCTTCAACTCAATCAATCTGAAGATCACAAAGAGAAAGCAAAAAACCTATCAGATATGGGTATGATACATCTCTTGTTACTAAACATTCTGTTTATCTTGCCAAAGATTTGTCAATTGAAGAATCAGGATCATATGAAGAAGCCATAACCGAGACAGAATGGAAAGAATCTATGGATGAGGAGATTGAAGCACTCAAGGAGAGTGATACATGGGAGTTAGTACCAAAGAAGGACTCCATGAAGGTAATACGAACCAGATGGATCTATAAGCTTAAAAGAAATTCTGATGGCACAATTAATAAGTACAAAGCCAGATTAGTAGCCAAGGATTTTGCACAAACCCAAGGCATTGACTATGAAGAGACAGTCTCTCCTGTGGCCAAGATGCCAACTATCAGAGTGTTGGTAAGTGTGGCTGCATCAAAAAATTGGAACATGTACCAATTGGATGTCAAGAATGCATTCTTGAATGGATGGATTTCAGAGGAGGTATATATGTCACAACCTCCTGGCTATGAGGATCCTAAGAAGGTAACACATGTTTGCAAATTAAAAAAGGCTTTATATGGATCGAAGCAAGCACCTAGGGCATGGAATTACAGGTTAAGTACATACCCCCAAGACTAAGGTTTTGTTATGAGCAAGGCAGATACTTCTCTATTCATCAAGAGAAGTAATTTAGAGGTAATATACCTTTGTGTTTATGTTGATTACATGATAATTACAGGTAATGATGTCAATGGAATCAAACAAATCAAGAGCCAGATGATGGAGTTCAAGATCAATGATCTTGGTCTGTTGAAGTATTTTCTTGGGCTTGAGTTAGTCTATACCAACTCAGGATTACAAACTTCCTTGGCTGTTTCTAAGCTTTGCACATGACCAATCATAGTGTTAGAAATAACTTGTGAGATGAGGAACATCACCCTTCGATTCCTCTCTTCCCAATCAGCAAATTGTCTCCTTTGTGATGGAGTAATGTTGGGATCTTCAAGGTCCACCAGTTGTGGATCATCTCCACTAACTAGACTTCATAAGCCTTTACCTTAAATGTAATTTATCATTCTATACCTATCAAGATTGATAATTATCTTTGTCTAACTTCTCAACTTGTTGTCCTAAATCAGCCATTGAAAACTCCAAGATTGAAGTTTACCTCAAGTATATTGTGGCGCTCTTTCTTGACTTTGCGAAGCTCCCCCTTGATTTGTAGCTTCTCCTTTGCTTCAGTTCAGTTCCAATGCTTTGTCTATTCAAACTCCAATGCTCTGATACCAATTGTTGGAGAATTCCTCTCCTACTCGCAGCGGAAAGTGTAGAAGACCTTCATAGGATCAAGACTCTTGCCAACAGCAGAACCTTCAAATGAAAACTGGTACCAATTGAAATATGCAATGAAATTGAAACTTTGGTCACTTAAGCTAGACACCTAGAGCTTTCAATTGAGATATCAAACACTCAATTTGGAGTAGATTTGAGTTGGCAACTATTTGCTTCAAAACAGACTACCTGTCCACTTAGTTAGGCTGAAAACTG
>CM035427.1:20299926-20304926 GCA_020310875.1 Ceratopteris richardii
ACTTTACATATGTCTCATGACATCTAACTTCTCATTTTTTTTCTTCTATTCCTTTCTCTCTCGTATATGCCTCTAATGCCTATACGCCTCTCATTTCTTCCATCCTACGCGCCTCTACATTTTCCAGGTATTTATAGATAAATTTGTACAAGCTTATAACGCGGACTATACTACTGTACATATGTGTACATCTTTTTTTCCGGTTTTCTTCTATGCTCCAAAATTTGTTCTTTTCTTCCTCCTTTCATCCTCAACTTTTCATGAACTGAAAACTGTAAAAACAATCATTTCCGGTAACATTCCGGTGACTTTACTGTGACCTTCCGGTACTGTTCCGGTGCCCTTCCGGTGACCTTTTTAAAGAAATTTTTGCTGAAGTTTCTGCGAACTTAAAGATCTTCAATTGTTGATTGTCTTGCACCAACAGCTCCCCCTCAATCATCAATTGAGGTTTTCTCTGTCTTCTTTATTCCTGCCATATCTTTAAACCTTTGTAACTTAGGTCCATCCAAACTTTTTGTAAGCATATCAGCTATCTGATCTTTCGTTGAAGTATGGATTACTTCAATCTCTTTATCCATCACCTTCTCTCTTAGAAAGTGATACTGAATCTCAATGTGTTTAGTCCTGGCATGAAAAACAAGATTAGCAGCTAAATATAATGAACTCATGTTATCTCCAAATATAATTGGAGTCCTCTGTATAGTGTCAAAATTCTTCATTAAAGTCTTTAGCCAAATCACTTCCTTTGCGGCTTCAACCATGCCTTTGTACTCAGCTTCGGTAGAAGACAAAGCAACTGTATGTTGCTTCTTGGAACACCATGAGATTAGCTTATCTCCCACATAACACATGTATCCATAGGTTGACCTTCTGTCATCTGGATTACCTGCCCAATCTGCATCACTGTATATTTTGATGTTTGTATCTGATGTAAAACCATAATACGAACCTTCTTTGAGTGTACCCTTAATGTACCTCAACACCCTTTGTCCTGCAATCCAATGTTCTTTTCTTGGACAGTGCATGAACTGAGACAATACTCCTACTGCATATGATAAATCAGGTCTGGTTAAAGTAGCATAGATAAGACTACCAACCAAACTCTGATATTGTCTCACATCTTTGAATTCTTCACCTCCAAACTTACTCAGTTTGTGGTTCACCTCCATTGGAGTAGGTGCTATCCGGCAATCATTCATTTTAAACTTGATTAACAAGTTCTTCAAATATCTTTCTTGGGTCACGAATACTCCATGCTGAGTATATGTGATCTCCATACCCAAGAAATATGACAAGTCTCCCAAGTCACTTATCTTGAACTCCTTTTCCATTTGCTTCTTGAGTCTTTGTATACCTGACTCATCTGTTCCTGTAAGGATTATATCATCAACATATATGCACATGTATATGAAACCATTATCACTTGCTTTTATAAGCAGACTACTATCTGCTTCAGACACCTGAAAACCAAGTTCTTTCAAGAACTTTACAAGTCTAAAATTCCACGCTCTTGGCGCTTGCTTCAAGCCATACAAAGCTCTCTTGAGCTTGCACACATGTTCTGGATACCTTTTATCTCTGAACCCTTGAGGTTGTTCCATGAACACATCATCTGAAATATAACCATTCAGAAAAGCATTTTTCACATCTAACTGACATAACTTCCAACCTTTGCTCGCAGCAACAGCTATGAGTGTTCTGATGGTTGTCATCTTTGCTACTGGACTATAAGTCTCATCATAATCAACTCCATATGTTTGAGCAAACCCTTTGACAACAAGTCTAGCTTTGTATCTAGACACGCTTCCATCTGCAAATCTTTTGGTCTTGTAGACCCACTTACATCCAATAATCTTCTGGCTATTTGGTTTAGGAACTAAATCCCATGTTTGATTTTCTACCAATGCATCATGTTCTTCCTGCATAGCTTTCTCCCATTTTTCCTTACCTTTTGCCTCTTCGTATGTAGAAGGGTCTTCATCTGCTTTCACTATGTAAGCATAATCTTTCGTAGCCAAAAATGAAGTATCATAACTGTACCTTGTAGGTTGCCATCTATTTCTTGATGACCTTCTGAGTTCTCCAGTCCTTGAGGATTCTGGTTCTTCACACTCAGCATCAAATCTTGGTCTTTCTTCAACTTCTTCCTGCATTTCATAATTTTCTTCTTCATCAATTATTTGAACCTTTGATTTACCTTTCTTCTGACTCACTTCTTCTTCATCACCTGTATTGACATTAACTGTTCCTGCATACCAAGAACTTTGCTCATCAAACGTAACATCTTTTGACACCAGAAAATGTTTTGTGGATGGATTCCACAACCTGTATCCCATCTGTCTGTCATCATAACCAATGAAAACATATTTTTCAGCTTTAGGTTCCAATTTGTGTCTTAATTGTGATGGCACATATGCATATGCCACACATCCAAATACTCTGCAATGATCCAAGGTAGGTCTTTTACCCCACCAAGCTTCATATGGTGTCATACCCTGCAGGGCTTTACATGGTAATCTATTAACCAAATAAGTAGCTGTATTTACAGCTTCAGCCCACAAATAATTAGGGCAATTTTTCTCATTCATCATGGACCTTGCAAACTCAACAAGAGTCCTATTCCTTCTTTCTGCTACACCATTTTGTTGAGGAGAATATCTGCAAGTAACTTCTCTTTTTATACCTGCATTCCATAAGTAGTCACTGAATTCGTTGGAGAAATACTCTCCCCCTCCATCTGATCTTAATCTCTTCAGTTTATGACCTGTAGTTCTTTCTGCATACGCATGATAATGTTTGAATGTATTGAATACTTCTGACTTATCCTTGATCACATAGATAGTGATCCATCTAGTAGCATCATCAACATAAATCACATAATATCTTGATCCATTTATATTGAAATCCTTTGATGGTCCCCACACATCTGTGTGTACCAACTCAAGCTTCTCTGAGTGCATAAAACCATGCTTGGAATAAGAATTCTTATGAGCCTTACCAAATTGACATGCCTCACATTTGTATGTCATATGTTGACCTGCAACATTAGGCAATCCAAGCACTGAACCATTGTTAATCATATCTTTAATACCTCTTTCATTGAAATGTCCAAGCCTTTTGTGCCAAAGATCTAACTCAGAAATTTTCTGTCCTTCATATGTAAACATGGCCTGACCAATGTTACCTTGAATCTTCAGTGTAAACAGTCTTCCTTCTTTTTTTCCTGAAACATTCTGTTTATACCCCTGACTGGGATCTTCCACGTATACTCCTTCATTAGTGAATCTTACTTCATATCCTTTTTCAACAATTTGTCCTACACTTATCAAATTCTTAGGAATTGTAGGAACATACAGAACCTTACCCAATAAGGTACTGCCGTCTTTGGCTTTCACTGATCCAATTGATTTCACTTTATGCTTTGTGTTGTCACCTGTTTGAACAACATGATTAGAAACTTTATTCTCCAAATCAGTCATCAATGATATGTTTCCACTCAGGTGATTGCTACACCCTGAGTCAATGTAGAAGACTCTTTGATCTTCACTCTGACTTTCACAAGTAGCATTCAATATCAATGTTGAATCCTCCTTCTGTTCTGAAGCATAATTGTAGTAGGTATTGTTATATTGTTGACTTTGGAATCCTCTACCTGCATTTCTTCCAAAGTAACTCCTACCACCTCTGCCTCTGAAATTTCCTCTTTGATTTCTGCCACCTCTTCCTCTTGCATTGTAACTTTGACTATATCCATTATTACTTTGAGTATTGTGCCAACAATCATTAACTAAATGATTTGTCTTACCACAAATCCAACAAGCTTTGCCTCCATCTTTGTTGTTTCTGCCTCTTCCTCTACCTTTGCCACCTCCTCTTCCTCTTAGGAAGTTGGCTTGGCTAGTTATTCCTTCATCTTCATTTGCTTGTTGCTTTCCTTTGCTATTCTTCTTTTTATCTTTCGAGTACATTGCATGACCTGCACTCTTGTCACCATCTCCTTTAACATCATTCTCAAATGTTAGCATATGACCTAACAACTGATTTAAATAAGGAGTAAAATGGTCAAGTGATAATTCCGTAGACAAAATAAACGGCTTCCATTTGTCATCACCTCTTAAGCCTGTAAGAATTTGTCTTACCAATTTATCCTCTTCAATGTCTTCATCAACAGCTCCTAATGCATCTGCAATGTCTTTCATTCTTGTCACATAGTCTGAAATGGACTGAGAAGCCTTCTTCTTGAAGGTTGTAAATTCTGCCCATAAGGATGCCTTCCTTGATTTAGTAGTATTCTGGAAATGCTCCTCCAACGCATTCCAAATGTCCGTTGCACTTTCAAGACCTCGAATATGAGGTAACAAGTAATCATTGACTGCCATATAAATAATGCTCCTAGCTTGAGCATCTTTCTTCATCCAGTTTTTCTAATCTGCTAACTCTTCCCTAGTCGGAACACTAGGATCTCTGAACTGTGGCTTTTCTTCTTCTCCTGTGATATAAGCTATCAAATCTTTGCTCATAAGATGAGCTTCCATCCTCATTGACCACGCAGGATAGTTTTCCCTATCCAGTTTCTCTATCTGTAGAGAATCTCCCATCTTGTGTCTTTCTGTGTATTGAAATCTTCAACCTTTATGAATAATATATGTACCTTTGCTTCAAATTGGACTCCGTTTGTCTTTCTTGATGTCGTATGATCTCTTCTTCAGGTTTTGCCTTCAAGCTTTCATCTTTTAGTTCTTCAGTTGTTGAATTCTTTGTAACCGTAGCAATCGGGAACCTCCTTTCTTTAATTTTGGTGTCTCCTGCTCTGACACCACTCCTGCTCTGATACCACTGATGGACAGTGTTAATCTCCAAAAGAATAACCTACTCTTGTGATTAGAGCACCTCTATACCAAGAGTAAGTCAAAACTTCACAATACAAAAATTCTACTGCACGGTTTCTTCAAATTAATTTATCAAATGCGGAAAGTTTTTATGAAACTTTGTATGGA
>CM035427.1:20309926-20322426 GCA_020310875.1 Ceratopteris richardii
TCAACAAGTATCCATGTTCGTGTGCCCAGAGAGTTTGCTCCAAATACACAATGCAACAATGATGTGAACTCTCAAAATGAGCGTCGTGAAGCTGGAGAAAAGAATATTGATCTTTGGACTCATGGTTCATTATACCCTCCTGATCCAATGTCTTCTTACCATCCAACATTCCATAACCTCTCAACTTTACTTCAGTTCATCGGTGCCGGTAAAGCTGGGCTCTTAGGTTATTGTCAACGATTATCTACACATTCAACTGCCATTACTAAGTATTGGATTCAACAATATCAACTAAATCATACAAGGTTGGTCACTTTTGAAAGCACAATCATATCTTTACAAGAAAAGCTTGCAGAGCTTGAAAAGCATATGGAAGAAAAGGAGAGAACAATTGAGAAATTTAAAAACATTGTCCAACACTTGAGAGAGACTCCACTTGGGATGCGACGTAGGAGACGATCATTAACATCCTTTGACTCTCTTTCAATTGGTGGTGGAGCACGCAAACGACGAGTTTTTGCAATAAGGTTTGGCTTGTATTTGTTTCTCTTTTTGGAAGACTTATATATATATATATATATATATATATATATATATATATATATATATATATATATATATATATATATATATATATATATATATATATATATATATATATATATATATATATATTTCTTGTTATGTAGGTCATTCGTTGAAGATGTTAATGCATCATCAACAACAGAGGATCAATTCAAGTTATTAAATTCTTGTTTGACCAACAAGCAGGTGATTAGTATTTTGGAGTCACGGATAGGAAACCTTATCAAGAAGAAAGTGATTAAAGATTTCACAAAAAAGTTACAAGATATTATCACTCCTAGAGACGTGCAGATGGTATGTGATGAAGCAGGAATTAGTACTAAAGGATATGCATTGTACAACCTTTTGAAGCATTCATTAGAAAGAGAAGGTATTTTACAGAATATGTTTCCATCTCCTTACAAGGTATCCCTAAAGAAGTCAATGTCCAATGAAGATATAACTAGTATTCTTGGAAACTACTTATATATAGAGGATATTATGCCTATGTCTATTTATCATTTATCTACATCCAAAAAAGAGTTGAAAAGCGCAGTTGGAAATGGATTTCCTTACACAAAGTACAACAACATATTCGTGGATTTGGAGAGGCTTCAACAGGAAATGGTTCAATTTTACAAATCTACTATACCAGGTATGTGCACTATTGTTACCTTGATATACATTGTATTTTGATGTTATAAAGATTTTGCTAATTTATGCAGATTGTAATACCAAATTACAGTTTATATTGAAGTTAGATGAATGCCAGATTATAAAGGGACGACGAATGGAGAGATTGAGTTTGACACTCATGAATGAAGCTATGAGAAATGCCATATCTGATGAAAGTTGTAACTCTAGCTCTAAGTCTACATATAGTGTTCAATCCGAGAAAGAAATATGGTGGTTAGGTGCTATTGAAGTACCTAAAGAATCCAATGATGTTCTTTCATGGATTTTTAGTAGGACCCCATGGATCACTAAAGTAATACTTTCTCAAATTCATGGTGCAAAGCTCCACATAGAAAACTTTGGTGATTTTGAGATAGATTGGCACTTGGGTGGGGATTTAAAAACTATCAAATGCATGTTAGGTTGCAAGCAAGGTGCATCTGCTCGTTATCCATGTCCATTTTGTACTCGAGGCTACAAAGTAACAAAGGGACAACAAAAAGTACTATCTAGCTTAGATGAATACATAGATGCACCTACTTCCACGGAATGGGATAGACCTTTGTTAAGGTGTCCAATGTTAGAAATACCTAACCGTGACACATTAGATAAAGATTGGAATCCCATTATTCCATTTCCATTAGTTAATGTTCACTTTTGCACATTGCATGCTTTCATGAGAATATTTGATAGATTATTGAAGCTCCACATAGAATATGCATTTTCCATGAAGCCAATTGATAAATCTATACAAGCAATCAAAAAATTGGAAGAGTTGCTTAATTTGATTGGTTGTCATGGTGGTAATGTAACTCTAGTTGTCAAAAAACCTGGTGAATCGCAAAATAGTTTGCAACAAGTGTCAATGACAGGGAAGAAGGCAAGAAAATTTTTCAGAACAGGTGTAAGCCCTAAGAAAAATGAATGCAGGGAGCTATGGAAAGACTTGTGCATGATCACCACTGATAATGATTCTCAAATTGACCTTAGTAATAGGCGAAAGAAGGTTTGGTCATGCTTAGATAAGTTGGTAGGTTTAATGAGTCTTAATAGCTCCAACAAAAATGACCGTCAGTTGTTTCAAGATACATTAATGGAGTTTGCAAAGTGTTTCATCCTATCTTGGGGAGAGAGCAATATTACACATTACATTGTAAGTTTTCTTATTTTTTCAATTTTCTTGTTGATAAGATTGTGTTATATGTACTTATTTCATTTCAGCATCGATATGGTTCATTGGAGATTTTTAGTACACAAGGAATGGAGAAGTCACATTACAAGGCTAGAGGTGTTTACTTCAAGAACACACGACATGGTGGTGGTGCAATGCAATCAAACTATATCGAGCATTTTTTATGCATCGATATGGTTCATTGGAGATTTTTAGTACACAAGGAATGGAGAAGTCACATTACAAGGCTAGAGGTGTTTACTTCAAGAACACACGACATGGTGGTGGTGCAATGCAATCAAACTATATGGAAGAGATGTTTAATTGGTTTTATCGTACTGCATTTTCAAGGACATATGCAATGGAATGAGCCAAGGAGTCGAAAGTTGCAAAACTTGCAAGATTTAATCAACACAACTTAGCTAGTGAAAAATGGAAGTCATCATTGGGACCTTTACGTCATGCTCAATGGCGGGCTACAAGAACACGATAGGGTTCATCACGGAAGTGAAGTCATTTAATACATTCATGGCATTTTTTGAATAATTCATAAGGTTTGCTACACACTAATCTCTTGTTTGCAATTTTTTCAGGTAATTTTTAATTTTTAAACTATTTTTTGTCCATTCAGATGTGAACAGAACCTTTTTAAGTGAAACATTATAAAAGGAGACTCATTGTCTCATTTCAACATTCTAGCACTATAGAGGATGGCACGAACAAAGCAAACTGCAAGGAAGGATCCCATTAACTTTCCTAGCTATGTGCAAGGCACTCAGAAGCCACCATGGATGAATCACCACAAAAGGCGATGTAGTGTCTCGCGCTCTGCATCCCATCGCGAAACAGGTGGTGGCCATACCTCTGGGAGTGAACAGTTGCATGAACAAGTGGAACATGGGCAATCCAGGGAAAAGGCCGTAAATCAATCCCAATCACCACCATCATCATATGATGAGCCTCCATCACCAAAGAGACCAACAAAGACAAGGGTGAAGGAGCGTGCTCATAGACAGGTAGTTTCTGATGATGATTTTGATGAATCGCATGAGGATGTGTCTCAACAACGTTCACAATCAAGTGAGGAGAGTCAAACATTGCCACCATGGGGTAACGAAGAAATACCTATAAATCATACGGTTACTGTAGCGGGAAAGACACTACCATCAAATCAGGGGGCCATACCCAATGATCAAGAGAGAGAGCAAAGCTAGCAACAACATCCTGAACAAGGAGAAAGCTCAAGACGCGTGCAACGGAAGAAGAAATTCTTTCAACCTCGTCGTAGACCACCCCAACCAAGACCACAAGAAAATGTCCAACGAAGACCACCACCACCACAAGCTAGAGCACCACAACGAAGAAGAAGATATACGAAGGCATTTGCAGAGATAAGGCACTATCAAAAGACAGCTGAGCTTCTCATACCTAGAAGACCCTTTGCAAGGGTGGTTAAAGAAGAGTTACAAAGGTATTGTGCAGGGTTAAGGATCCAAGCTCTAGCTTTAGAAGCTTTACAAGAGGCAGCTGAAGCATTTTTGATATCAATGCTAGAGGATTCCAACCTGTGCGCCATCCATGCTAAGCGAGTCACTATCCAACCGAAGGACATACAGTTAGCTAGGAGAATTAGGGGTGATCGTAGCTAAGTTTTGTAACTGATCTCTATGGACAAGAGATTTTTTGTAAATATTGCCATTTTCAATGAAACATTAGCACTTTTCCTCTATTCCATTTATAATCTCATTATTTAGAATGAAACATGAGCAGTCATTTTACATTTCCATGTGTTTTCTTGTGATAATCTCTCATATATGAATGATTGTTTTCTTATCTTGTCATTTTGATCTAGTGATAATATCCCTGTACTGAAATTTCTTTTTTATTTAAGGTCATGTAGGTCTTGTAGGGCATTGGGAGGCCAAATAAGGCCCTGCCACAGAAACGCGGGAGAAGGCCCTGCAAAACGTTTGTAGGGCCTTCTCCCGTGTTTCTATGGCAGGGCCTTATTTGGCCTCCTAATGCCCTACAAAACCTTTGAAATATGAAAGAGGGATCATGACTAGTAAAGCTAGTTTAGGGGTAGTTAATATGAACAAATTTTGACCTCCCTATACCTTTGAAACATATGAGCAGATCATTTTGAAACTTAGAACATTTGCATTCTTGAAAATATCCATCTAGTGAAGGTTCAGTCTCATGTAAGGTAACCTTGGGCATGTCAGGATCTTTAGTTTCATTCTTTTGGACCTTCTTTCTCCCATTTAAGGTCTTCTAGGGCATTGGGAGGCCAAATAAGGCCCTGCCACAGAAACGCGGGAGAAGGCCCTGCAAAACGTTTGCAGGGCCTTCTCCCGCGTTTCTGTGGCAGGGCCTTATTTGGCCTCCCAATGCCCTAGAAGACCTTAATGGAGGCCATACCCATTGATCAAGAGTCTAAAAGAATGAAACTAAAGGTCCTCCCAATGCCCTACATGACATCAATACATCACATGCAGGTGCAAAAGAATTTTAGATAATATACTGAAAAAGAAATACTTGAGACAAATGTAAATAAAGCAAAGTGAAAATTTGATATTAATTCAATTGTTTACATCAATTGGCTTTGAGTTTCTCAATGACTCTCTTTCGATGCTCCAAAGCCATGGGTAGGGTGTAAGTCAAAATTGAGTTTGCTATTTGATCAACATTTCTAACACCTAGACCTAGAGATATACCTATTTGGCCTAAGACCTTTCCACGGAAGTTGGAACCTAAGGTTGTAGTTACAAGGGATTTCTTAACTAAAAAGATACAATTACTCCCCTGTTTAATGGTTGATAAACAAAGCAATTTACTTAAGGCCTTTAGACACCATGTCATGAAGTGGCCCTGAGGACTGAACTCTTTATGGATAATTACAAAATGGTCTTTGGGAAGTTTCCCAATGTAGTTTGCAAGGGATGAGCCACCTCCACGAGCCACTCGATCACCTCCGCTCCTTGCTGCAAACTTGTCGACTTCAATCACCTCCTGCACAAAGTTTTATGATTAGTAGCTGCATGTGTTTGTAAGAATGAATGACATGAATTGAAGATACTTACATCCTGAACTCTATCTTCTTCTTCTCCTCTCTCTTGAAGTTGTAAATTAATGCTGGAGTGGGACATCCCACTCTGCTCGATTACTGGTGAGGCGGGAATGTTTGATTCCAATATCCTTTCTTGTGCATTATTAAATTGTTCTTCTGTGATATGTTCATGTTCACTTGTGAGTATGTCATTGCAAACCAATTTTATTGTGTCGGCCACTGAGTCACCAAATGGCAAACACTTTTTCTCCAACAACTCAGAGGTACTATCCAAAGGACACTCTGACAAAGTACAAAACAAACTTAGGCATTCATCAAGCCATAGCCCAAATGCCTTCTCTACATCATGTAAAAACAAATATTCTTGTCCCTCGACAAGAACCACTGAAAAAGTTTCAATCTCCACCTCTGGAATAGTTGCTTCTGGCTTCGAAGAGGTGGATGGCTTAGACACTTCTTTCAACTTATCATCCACACCAAGAGGATAAGTTTTCTCAATAGCTTCTCTCTCTAATAGGAGATTCAAGGGTTCTTGAGGTGGTTCCTTTTTATCCTCGACAAAACCACCTGTAAGAAGATGAGGGATCTCATGAGGAATTGGTTCTGGTTCCTCATTCACAAAGAAAATTGTGGCAGCAATGAATGAAAGATATTTTGCACCCATCTTGCGTTTCCTATTCAATTTCCTTATAAGTGGCACAGTTTCATCAAGAAGGTGCCCTGCTTCCTCTGCAATTGCCTGGAACCGTTTCAATCGTTTTGCAAAAGCCTCATCACCTTTGTGAATGTAGGTGAGAAGGTCACATGGAACCCAAGTTCCATCATATGGTGGTATTTCAATGGAGAAACGCAATATATGAACTTACATATATTGAAGTAGCTCCTCCAAAGCATCGGCATTCATTTGCACGGTTCCATGGAGGTCAGGAACCTTGGAGAGAAGATCATATAGGTCATGTTGACCTTTATAATCTGAATCCTCCAAAAATTCTAGAAACTTATGGCGTGCACTCTTAGTAGGTACAGAGGTGGAAGCCATAGCTTGCAAATGCAGATTGTTCTAACACTCAATGTGGTTGCAAAAGTGAGAAATGAGGAGAGAGGACTCCTATTTATAACTTTTCTAGAATTTTTAAGTGATGGGTCCCACTTTTTCATAGAAGTGACTTTTCCTTAAATTAAAACATAAGAGTCTTGAAAAGGAAAACTTTGACATTTGAGATCACATCAAAGGAAATAAACAATAAGAATGCTCTTTCAAGAAAAACCTTGAGAATGTACAGATACAAGTAGAATGTGGCCAAAATATCCTTGAAGCAAATGTGAAAAATTTTTCATTGCAAAAATAGGTTTGTTTACAGGTTTCACAGTATCTTTACAAAAAAGAGTTATGACAATGAAATGTCAGTTCCATCCATGCTCCAATCTACAAGAACCTTGATTTTGTCTTCCAATCTCTTTCCAATCTGTGGACAATTCATAAAAGAGTAAAACATTTTCAAATCATGAACAATAGTGATAGAATAAGATATATATATATATATATATATATATATATATATATATATATATATATATATATATATATATATATATATATATATATATATATATATATATATATATATATATATATATATATATATATATATATATATATATATGTATATATGGAATACAACTCTTACCTTGTTCCTTCGTATTCGAAATTTGAAATCATGAAGATCATCATATCCCATGATAAGTAAGTGCTCTCTCAAGTTGGCCAAGTTCCAATGTTGATTAACTAAAACCACCTCCATATCATTGTTTGGTAACTTCACATTAATTTCAAATGAAGCTAAAGATCCCTCCGAGCTTTGCAAAGGTATCCACTCTCCTAGTTTACACATCCAACGATCATAATAAAATCTGATGTACAATGAGGTGCGATGTTTTAAATAGCGAAACCCTATACCTGTGTCACCAATTCTACAACGATATCTATCCCCTTTTGACAATCCTTCTACATAACCCCAGTTTTCCCCTAACAATCCTTCTACTGCTTCGTATGTAATATCTTTACATAGGAACATTGTAGGAGTTTCTACAAAAGGAATGCCTTGAAATATGAAAACAAAGCAATGGATTGGTAGAGTCCAATGAAGACCTATTGATCTAGATACTCGTGTGAATTTCAAAGAGTTATGTATGTCCATCACCATCTTACGCTTGAAAGATGATATGGACCAAAAATCAGGTTTTGGCCACTCTAAACTAAGAAGAGAGTCAACTTTGATAATCTCCAACCTTCCATATTCACCATCTGTGGAAGGAACAATGTACTTGTGAGTGTAAAAGAAGATCCTTTCACGAATAAGTTTAGCAGGAGGTACATCTAGAAACACTAATGCCCCAATGTCTGCATGTAATGCTTTGAAAGTTCCTGTGAGACTATGAAGTGGTTGCTCTTCCACTAAACTAGAAGGAAATATGACTGTAGCAATGAAAAACATATGAGATGAGTAATTAAGACATTTAACACCATGAAGCATTGAGAAAATAGAAATACTCACAATGGATTGGATATCTAATTCTATTGGAGTTTTCTAACTTCATGGTTGAAACTGTGAAGACATGTTGTACAATAGCAACCATCCCACCATGTGTTTGCTGCTTGAAGCCTAAGAGCTTACCTTTCCAATGAAGATCCAAATTTCCACGATCTCGAACACGATGAGGACCAAGTCCAGATGGCTGCATGTACACCCATGCACCTTTGCAAAACTCTTGTGGTAGCCAACTTCCTTCCATTGTTTTGATGTTGTGGCACGTCATTGTGTGAACTTCGTCCTTTGGTCTCCTACGAGCTCTGGAGCTTCCCATGGGAGTAAGAGTTGTTGTCATTGCTGCAGAAGTTGGGAGAATGGTAGGAGGAGAAACAATGCTTCTGTTGTATGGTATGGAGGGAATAGAGGTGAAAAATATGACTTTTTGGGTTTTGGGTATGAAAATGGGAGTTTGAAGAGGGAAAATAGAGTTTTTTGAGTCATTTTGAAAAAAGTCACTTTTTTAGTCCACAAACATGCACGGATTTTGAATTAAAAGTCAAAAATAGCACTTTTGACCCTGAAAAGTGATATGGAGGTCATTTAATGGTATTATGATGCGTTTTACAACTTTTAAAAAATTTTGAATTTTTGGGCCCAGCCCGATTACGAGATTTCTTCTCTACCCTGAACATAGAGGAATCTTGTCCCCTCTTCCCCCTTCAGCCTAGTATTTTATAGGGTATAGATTGTGGCCACCACCCTCTTCTGATCGGTCCATCACTAATCACTCCTTGAGCTAAAAGGCCCATCCAGGGTTCACCTTTTTTCCTAATGGTACAGACTTTTTATCAAAGCATAAGTATATGTAACCTATGTCTTAACTAATGTACATATGTGTACATGTCTTTTACTCTGTGAATGTATCCATCTTCTTTGCTTCAAAACTTGATCTCATCTCCATCCTTTGTCCTTCAAATCTTCAATTGGTGATTGGTCTGCACCAACAGCTCCCCCTCAATCATCAATTGAGGTTTCTCTTATCTTCTTTATACCTGCCATGTCTTTAAACTTCTGTAGCTTTGGTCCATCCAAGCTCTTTGTAAGCATATCAGCTATCTGATCTTTTGTTGAAGTATGTATGACTTCAATCTCTTTATCCATCACCTTCTCTCTTAGAAAGTGATATTGTATCTCAATATGTTTAGTCCTGGCATGAAAAACAGGATTAGCAGCTAGATATAATGAACTCGTGTTATCACCATAAATGATAGGTATGTTCTGTATAGTATCAAAACTCTTCATTAGAGTCTTAAGCCATATCACTTCTTTTGCAGCTTCAACCATGCCTTTGTACTCTGCTTCTGTAGATGACAAAAAAACTGTATGTTGCTTCTTTGAGCACCAAGAGATTAACTTATCTCCCACATAGCACATGTATCCATAGGTTGATCTTCTATCATTTGGATTACCTGCCCAATCTGCATCACTATAGATCTTGATGTTTGTATCTGATGTGAACCCATAATACAAACCTTCTTTGAGTGTACCCTTAATGTATCTCAACACTCTTTGACCTGCAATCCAATGCTCTTTCCTAGGACAATGCATAAATTGAGACAAAACCCCTACTGCATATGATAAATCAGGTCTAGTTAAAGTAGCATAGATAAGACTACCAACCAAACTCTGATATTGTCTCATGTCCTTGAATTCTTCACCTCCAAATTTACTCAACTTGTGATTCACCTCCATTGGTGTAGGTGCTACCCTGCAATCATCCATTTTAAACTTGATTAACAAGTTCTTCAAATACCTTTCTTGAGTCACAAATACTCCATGTTGGGTATATGTAATCTCCATGCCCAAGAAGTATGACAAGTCTCCCAAGTCACTTATTTTGAACTCCTTTTCCATTTGCTTCTTTAGTCTTTGTATTCCTTCCTCATCTGTACCTGTAAGGATTATATCATCAACATATATGCACATGTATATGAAACCATTATCACTTGCTTTGACAAGCAAGCTACTATCTGCTTTAGACACCTGAAATCCAAGTTCTTTCAAGAACTTTACAAGTCTATAATTCCATGCCCTTGGGGCCTGCTTCAAGCCATACAAAGCTCTCCTGAGCTTGCACACATGATCTGGATACCTTTTATCTCTGAACCCTTGAGGTTTCTCCATGAATACATCATCTGAAATATAACCATTCAAAAAAGCATTTTTTACATCAAGTTGACATAACTTCCAACCTTTACATGCAGCAATAGCTATAAGTGTCCTGATAGTTGTCATCTTTGCCACAGGACTATAAGTCTCATCATAGTCAACACAATATGTCTGAGCAAACCCTTTGACAACAAGTCTAGCTTTGTACCTAGACACACTTCCATCTGCAAATCTTTTTGTCTTATAAACCCACTTACATCCAATGATCTTCTGACTATTTGGCTTTGGAACCAAATCCCATGTTTGATTCTCCAATAATGCATCATATTCTTCCTGCATAGCTTTCTCCCAATTTTCTTTACCTTTTGCCTCTTCATATGTAGAAGGGTCTTCATCTGTTTTAATCATGTAAGCATAATCTTTGGTAGCCAGAAATGAAGTATCATAGCTATACCTTGTAGGTTGCCATTTGTTCCTTGTAGACCTCCTAAGTTCTCCACTTCTTGAGGTTTCTGGTTCTTCATATTCAGGATCAAACCTAGGTGTTTCTTCCATTTCAACCTGCACTTCATTATTCTCTTCTTCATCAATTATTTGTACCTTTGACTTACCTTTCCTTTGGCTCACAATCTCTTCATCATCTGTATTAAGATTGATAGTACCTGCATACCAAGTACCTTGCTCATCAAATGTAACATCTTTTGATACAAGAAAATGTTTTGTGGATGGATTCCACAACCTGTATCCCATCTGCTTATCATCATAACCAATAAACACATATCTTTCAGCTTTAGGTTCCAATTTGTGCCTTAATTGTGATGGCACATATGCATAGGCCAAACATCCAAATACTTTGCAATGGTCTAGTGTAGGTCTCTTACCCCACCATGCCTCATAAGGTGTCATTCCCTGCAAAGCTTTACATGGTAACCTATTGACCAAATAAGTAGCTGTATTTACAGCCTCAGCCCACAAATAATTAGGGCAATTTTTCTCTTTCATCATGGACCTTGCAAACTCAACAAGAGTTCTATTTCTCCTTTCTGCTACACCATTTTGTTGAGGAGAGTACCTGCAAGTAACTTCCCTTTTTATACCTGCAGCCCACAAGTAATTACTGAATTCATTAGAGAAATACTCTCCCCCTCCATCTGACCTTAGTCTTTTCAACTTATGTCCTGTAATTCTTTCTGCATATGCATGATAGTGTTTAAATGTATTAAACACTTCTGACTTATCTTTGATCACATAAATAGTGATCCATCTAGTAGCATCATCAACATAAATCACATAATACCTTGACCCATTTATACTGAAATCCTTTGATGGCCCCCACACATCTGTGTGTACCAACTCAAGCTTCTCTGAGTACATAAAACTATGCTTGGAGTAGGAAAGCTTATGAGCCTTACCTAATTGACATGCCTCACATCTGTATGTCATATGTTGACCTGCAACATTAGGCAAACCAAGCACTGAACCATTGTTAATCATGTCTTTAATACCTCTTTCATTGAAATGTCCAAGCCTCTTATGCCAAAGATCTAACTCAGAGATCTTATGTCCTCCATATGTGAACATGGCATGACCAATATTACCTTGAATCTTCAATGTGAACAATCTTCCTTCTTTCTTCCCTGAAACAATTTGTTTATACCCATTGCTAGGGTCTTCCACAAACACTCCTTCATTAGTGAACCTTACTTCATAACCTTTTTCCACAATTTGTCCTACACTTTTCAAATTCTTAGGAATTGTAGGAACATACAAGACCTTACTCAATAAGGTGCTACCATCCTTGGCCTTCACTGATCCAATTGACTTCACATTGTGCTTTGTGTTGTCACTTGTTTGAACAACATGATTAGATACCTTATTCTCCAAATCAGTCATCAAGGCTATATTACCACTCAGGTGATTACTACACCCTGAATCAATGTAGAAGACTCTTTGATCTTCACTCTGCCTTTCACAAGTTGCATTCATTATCAATGTTGAATCTTCCTTTTGATCTGAAGCATAATTGTAGTAGGTGTTGTTATATTGTTGACTTTGGAAACCTCTACCTGCATTTCTTCCAAAGTAACCCCTACTACCTCTGCCTCTGAAATTACCTCTTTGATTTCTACCACCTCTTCCTCTTGCATTATAATTTTGACTATATCCATTATTACTCTGAGTATTGTGCCAACAATCATTAGCTAAGTGATTTGTCTTACCACAAATCCAACAAGCTTTGCCTCCATCTTTGTTGTTACTGCCTCTTCCTCTACCTTTGCCACCTCCTCTACCTCTTAGGAAGTTGGCTTGACTAGTTGTG
>CM035427.1:20329926-20332426 GCA_020310875.1 Ceratopteris richardii
ATACTCATCCAAATTGAGTGTTTTTTGGCTTGTTGGAAAGCTAACAAAGTCTACTAAGTGTGGACAAAATCGTGGAGTCATTGGATGTCAGTTGGTGGGTCAAATTGCTTGATCCAGGTCAGGTATATTTTCAGGTGTAGGCTGGAAGACCTATTTTAGGTTCATTGTGCTTTTGTTGTGCATATAGAGGATTTGTTCCTCATACTTGGTATCAGAGCTTTGAAGCTTGGATTAGCAGCAGCACACTACAAGGAAGTACACTTGAAGAAGAAGGTGCTTCATCAAAGAGGAGAGAACTGCAACACAAGGGATTGCTTGACAAGGTAACCTCTTTATCATAATCTCATTTCAATGGCAGATTTGGGGCAAAAAGTGGAGTTGTTGGACAAGGACAACTACCAACCTTGGAGGTTCAGAGTTACAAATTACCTCATGGGCAAAGGGCTATGGTCCATAGTGAATGGAGAAGAAGAAAGGCCTGATGTAGACCTTGAAGATGCAACCACTACCAATGCACAAAGGAAGGAGCTCAAAGAGTGGGAAGAAAGGAATAGAAGAGCAATGTTTCTCATATCTCAGGTAATTTCTAATGCTATGGTTGGTCATATACAAAATTTTGATAATGCCAAGGATGTATGGGATGCTTTGGAAAAGGTTTATGCAACCTCTACAAGAGCTAGGCAAATGCAACTAAAAAATGAGCTCAATACCATGAAGAAAGGTAATAGCCAAAGTGTGGTTGAGTACACACTCAAAATCAAGGATCTAAGGGATCAATTAGCATCAGTGGGATGCAAGGTTGATGATGAAGATTTGGTTCAGGTCACTCTCAATGGATTGAGAGGAGAAGACAAGTGGAAGCCTCTCATTACCACTATCCTCTATCGAGATCCACTTCCATGCTTAGAAGACCTCATTCCTCACTTGGTGGCTAAGGAGGCATCATTTGGAGATTCATCCAAAAGCAAGGACACTCATGGTCAGGTCCTATACTCTTCAAGAGGCAAAGGGAGAGGTGGAAGAAGAGGAAGAGGAAGAGGCTACAACAATCAAGGCAACCATCAAAGCAAAGAAGAAGGAGAAAGCTCAAGTGACTCTACATTCCAAGCAAAGGCAAGAGGTAGAGGCAAAGGAAGAGGAGGCTACAACCCCCACAAAGGTATGATTTGCTATAATTGTGGTAAACCAAATCATATAGCTTCAGATTGTAGATATAAAGATGGTAAATACACTCAAAGAAAGCAAGGGAACTATGCAAATGCTTCAAACAAGGAAACAGGTAATGATCAATTGCTTGCTATGAGACATGGTTATTCAAAGGATGCTAAATATGATACCAAATGGTACATAGACTCAGGGTGCAGGAATCATATGTCTTGTGAGGGTGATATATTCACCAATTTGCAGGTTCCAAAGTCCAAAGGATGTGTGGAGATAGGTGACAACACCGAACATGTCATAGAGCACATTGGAGATGTAAGAATTGGATGTGACAAATCAGCCAAGGTGCTTGAGAAGGTATTGCATATTCCATCTATTACTAAGAACCTTATTTCAGTAGGGCAAATGGTAGAGAAGGGTTTGCAGGTCACCTTCAATGACAAAGGATGCTTTATAAGGAATCCTAAAGATGGAAACAAGCTTGTTGCTCAAGGAAGAAAAGAAGGAAGAATGTTCACCTTGGATGTGTCTCCTAATGCAAGCAAGGTATGCTTTGTTATGATTGGTAATCAAAGGATTGCTGAACTTGACCTTTGGCACAAGAGAATAGGCCATGTCAACATTCCTAAGCTAAGGAATATGAGCAAGGAAGAGCTTGTAAGAGGGCTGCCCATGTTTGAGAACAAAGAGCTTCATGAATTTTGTGATGCATGTCAACTAGGGAAGCAAGCAAGACAACCATTCCAAAGGAGCACACATAGGGCTGCAAATCTCTTGGACCTCATCCATACTGATGTATGGGGACCTTCCAAAGAGTCATCCTTGGGAGGATCAAGGTATTTTGTTACATTTATTGATGATTATTCTAGAAAAGTTTGGATATACATCATTAAAGAAAAATCAGATGTGTTCTCTATGTTCAAGAGGTTCAAACAAGAGGTTGAGAAGGAGACAGGTAAATATATCAAAGCCCTAAGGTCTGATGGAGGGGGAGAATACTTCTCCAAAGAATTCAGCTCTTATTTGTATGAGAATGGTATTAAAAGGCAATTTACATGCAGGTATACCCCCCAACAAAATGGGGTGGCTGAAAGGAAAAATAGGCACATTGTTGAAATTGCAAGGTGTATGATTAATGAAGCACACATGCCATTATTTTATTGGGCTGAGGCTGTTTATACTTCAGTTTATTTGATGAATAGGGTACCTACAAGTGGTGTGCATAAGTTGACTCCAAATGAGGCCTACTATGGTAAGAAACCAAGTGTGGAACATCTCAAGGTTTTTGGATGTACTTGCTATGTGCACATTCCACAAGAGGTAAGATCTAAACTTGATG
>CM035427.1:20347391-20352391 GCA_020310875.1 Ceratopteris richardii
ATCTATCTATCTATCTATCTATCTATCTATCTATCTATCTATCTATATATCTATCTATCTATCTATCTATCTATCTATCTATCTATCTATCTATCTATCTATCTATCTATCTATCTATCTATCTATCTATCTATCTATCTATATCTATCTATCTATCTATTGTTGGTGCAGACCAATCACCACTTGAAGGCTTGGAAGATCAAATGATGAAGGAAGAATCAATTCCTAAAGTGTGGAAGAAGATTACATTCAGAGGACAAGAGAAGTGTACACATATGTACATTAGTATAGTCATAGATGACTTAGATCTTTTGTTAGTAAGAATCATGTACAAAATTATCTATAAATACTTTGAGAAAAGTCGGGGCATGTATGAGAGCATATGTGACAATAGTTAGAAGCCAAGAATGAGGAAGTTAGAAGTCATGAGAAAGAGGAAAAGTTAGTTGAGTTAGCTCTCATCATCAACTGTAATTCTTCTGAGTAATGAAAATTTTTGCGCCCAATGTTTCTGCGTGTTCTCCTTCTATAGTAGATCAATTGTGAAATGCTTTTGTACAAGTCTAAGTTGAGAGTTGCTTGACCTCTGTGCAAAGTTTTAGCTTCCAATTGTAATCAGGCTGAGTGAATTAAGTGTAGGAACATTCATATGTGAAGTGTGTTCACTGGTTCCTAAAACAGGCGCAGATTTCGAAGTTAATGTTTTGATCATTTCTCCTAGCACAGTTTAAAGTTTTGCATGAGTGAGGGCTTAATCTTTAAGTTGGAAGATAAGCTACTTATGTCTAGAAGCATTTTGTAAAACGGGTTCTATTCAAGGAGAACCAAGTCTTAAAAGTTACAGGTGTAAAGTCGACTGTTCTGGATGACAGTTTCTGACATAGGTAACTTGAGAAGTTGATTTCTCAAGTTATACTTAATCTTTTGAAGAGATTCAACTTGAAGTAGATGCGCAATCTCTAGGAGATACTTCGTACAAAGTTTCATAAAAAACTACACACGTTTGATAGATCAATGTGGAGAAATAGTGCAGCAGACTTTTCTGTGTTTCATCTTCTTCACAGATTTGTTAATCTTTTGATAATTAGCAATTGATCCTCTAAATTAGTGAAGTGTTTGACTTACTCTTGGTATAGAGGTGCTCTAATCACAAGAGTAAGTTGTTCTTTTGGAGATTAATATTCTCCATCAGTGGTATCAGAGCAGGAGACATCAATTTGAAGAAAGGAGGATCCCGACTGCTGCAGATTCAAGAAATTTAACACTTGAAGTGCTAAGAAGTGAAAGCTTGGAGTCAAAGCTCGAGGAGAAGACTATTTGACATCAAGAAAGGCAAAAGGAGTCCAATTCAAAGTAAAGGTACATACATTGTTTGTAAAGCTTGAAGATTTCAATACACAGGTGGACATAAGATGGGAGAAAGCTTGCAGATTGATAAGCTAGATAGGGAGAACTATCCAGCATGGTCCATGAGGATGGAAGCACACCTCATGAGTAAAGATCTTATATCATTTATTACAGGAGATGAAGAAAAACCTGAGTTTGCAGATCCAAGTATTCCTACTAGGGAAGAGCTTGCAATGTTGAAGACTTGGATGAGAAAGGATGCTCAAGCAAGGAGCATCATCTACATGGCTGTAAATGATTATCTTTTACCTCACATCAGGGGTTTGGAAAGTGCTACAGATGTTTGGAATGCCTTGGAAGAGCATTTCCAAAATACAACTAAGTCAAGGAAGTCCTCACTATGGGCTGAGTTCACAACCTTCAAGAAGAAGAGCTCACAATCAATTTCAGATTATGTGGCAAGGATGAAAGATATTGCAGATAGCTTGGGAGCAGTGGATGAAGACATTGAAGAAGAAAAGTTGGTAAGACAAATACTTACAGGTTTGAGAGGAGATGAGAAGTGGAAGCCTTTTATATTGTCCATAGAGTTGTCACTTGATCACTTTACTCCTGACCTTAATCAATTGCTAGGACACATGCTAACCTTTGAGCAGGATCTTAAAGGAGACAATGACAGAAGTACAAGTCAAGCTATGTACTCTAAGGATAAGAAAAAGAATGGCAAGGGAAAGCAATCAAATGATGATGAAGGGAATTCAAATCAAGTCAACTTCACAAAAGGGAAGACAAATTTCAGAGGTAAAGGAAGAGGAGGTAAGAACAAAGATAATACTAAAGCTTGTTGGATTTGTGGCAGAACAAATCATTTGGCAAATGATTGTTGGTATAACAATCAAAATGGTGGAAGCAATAATCAGAATTATAATCAAAGAGGTAGAGGAGGCAGAAACCAAAGAGGCAATTTCAGAGGAAGAGGTGGTAGGACTTCATATGGTAGAGGAGGTGGAAGAAACTTCCAATCTCAGTCCTACAACAACAATTATTACAATTATGCATCAGATCAGAAGGATGACATGACTCTTATCTTGAATGCAACTCATGAATCAATGGGAGAAGATCAAAGAGTGTTTTATATTGACTCAGGGTGTAGCAACCATCTGAGTGGGAATCTATCTTTGATGACTGATATGGAAGCAAGGGTGAATGGACATACAGTTCAAACAGGTGACAATACCAAACATAAAGTGGAGAGCATTGGATCAGTGAAGACAAAGAGTGGAAGTACACTTCTGAGCAAGGTACTTTATGTTCCTACTATTCCTAAAAATCTGATAAGTGTAGGACAAATTGTGGAGAAAGGATATGAGGTAAGATTCACAAATGATGGTGTTTATGTACAAGATCCAAATCAGGGATATAGAAACATAATTGCAGGTAAAAAGGAAGGAAGATTGTTCACTCTCAAAGTCCAAGGTAATGTGGGACATGCATTATTTACCTATGGAGGTCAAAAGGTATCTGAATTAGACCTATGGCATAAAAGGCTAGGTCATTTCAATGAGAGAGCTATAAAGGAGATGTCAAAGAATCAGGTGGTGCTTGGATTGCCAAATATTGAAGGGCAACATATGGTGTACAAGTGTGAAGCTTGTCAATTAGGTAAAGCACATAAGAGTTCTTACAACAAATCAGGGTACAAGCATTCAAATATGCTTGAATTGGTTCATACAGATGTATGGGGTCCCTCAAGGGACTATAGCATAAATGGATCCAGATATTATGTGTTGTTTGTTGATGATGCAACCAGGTGGATTACTTTGTATGTAATCAAGGATAAATCAGAAGTTTTCAAGACATTCAAACATTTTCATGTCTATGCAGAAAGGATCACAGGACAAAAGCTAAAGAGGTTAAGATCAGATGGAGGGGGAGAGTATTTCTCAAAAGAGTTTGATGATTATTTGTGGAATGCAGGTATCAAAAGAGAAGTAACTTGCAGGTACTCTCCTCAACAGAATGGAGTAGCAGAAAGGAGGAATAGGACTCTTGTAGAGTTTGCAAGAGCCATGATGAAGGAAAAGAATTGTCCAAATTACTTATGGGCAGAAGCCATTAACACTGCAACATACCTTGTGAATAGGTTGCCTTGCAAAGCTTTGGATGGAGGAACCCCTTATGAAGCATGGTGGGGTAAGAAGCCTAGTCTTGATCATTGTAAAGTATTTGGATGTATTGCATATGCTTATGTTCCTTCACAATTAAGACATAAGCTAGAACCAAAAGCAGAGAAGTATGTGTTTATTGGATATGATGATAGACAGATGGGTTACAGGTTGTGGAGTCCATCCACAAAGCAATTTCTTGTTACTAAAGATGTGACATTTGATGAGCAAAATATGTGGTATACAGGATCACCAAATGAGTATACAGGTGTTGAAGAAATTCAAAGGAAAGGAAAGGCAAAGGTAAAAGTTTGTGAAGAAATTGTTGATGAAGTTGACTCTAGATGTAGAGTGCAGGATCATGTAGAAGAAGGGCCAAGATTTGATCCAGAATCAAATGAGGCTGAAACTTCAAGAAGTGCAAAAATCAGAAGATCTACAAGGGAAAGGAAAGAACCTATAAGGTATAGTTATGATACATCTTTCCTAACAACAAAAGATTATGCCTACATTGTTAAAACAGAAGAAGATCCAACCACTTATGAAGAAGCCAAAGGTAAACAGAATTGGGAGAAGGCAATGCAGGAAGAGTATGATGCTCTACTTGAAAATGAAACTTGGGAACTAGTACCAAGACCAAAGAATCAGAAGGTCATTGGATGCAAGTGGGTATATAAAACAAAGAGGTTTGCAGATGGTAAGGTGTCTAGATACAAGGCTAGACTTGTGGTCAAAGGATATGCCCAAACTTATGGGGTAGATTATGATGAAATCTTTAGTCCTGTTGCTAAGATGTCTACAATTAGGACATTGATTGCTATTGTTGCTTGCAAGGGATGGAAATTATCACAATTGGATGTGAAAAATGCATTTCTAAATGGATACATTGCAGATGAAGTATATATGGAGCAACCAGAAGGCTTCATGGAATCAATTGGATCAGATTATGTGTGTAAGCTCAAGAGAGCTTTATATGGGTTGAAGCAAGCCCCAAGAGCTTGGAATTACAGATTGGTCAAGTTCTTGAATGAATGTGGATTTCAAGCATCAAAGGCAGATAGTAGCTTGCTAGTGAAGGCAAGTGAAAATGGATACATTTACATGTGCATTTATGTTGATGATATTATTGTTACAGGAACAGATGCTCAAGGAATCAATAAACTCAAAAGACAAATAGAGAAGGAGTTTAAGATAAGTGATTTGGGAAACTTATCTTATTTTCTAGGAATGCAGATTGTGTATACTCAACATGGAGTATATGTTTCACAAGAGAGATATTTGAAGAATCTCCTAGTCAAGTTTAACATGGAAGATTGCAAGACCTCAACCACACCATTGGAGGTAAATCATAAATTAAGCAGGTATGGAGGTGAAGAGTTCAATGATATGAAGAAATATCAGAATTTCGTAGGTAGTCTAATCTATGCTACCTTGACAAGGCCAGATCTATCATATGCAGTAGGTGTGTTGTCACAATTTATGCATTGT
>CM035427.1:20362391-20507391 GCA_020310875.1 Ceratopteris richardii
GAAACTTTGTACGTATCATCTCCTAGAGATTGCGCATCTACTCCAAGTTGAATCACTTCAAAAGGTTAAGTATAACTTGAGAAATTGATTTCACAAGTTACCTATGTCAGAAACTGTTACTCAGAACAGTCGACTTTACACCTGTAACTTTTAAGACTTGGTTCTCCTTGAATAGAACCCGTTTTACAAAATGCTTCTAGACATAAGTAGCTTATCTTTCAACTTAAAGATTAAGCCCTTACTCATGCAAAACTTTAAACTGTGCTAGGAGAAATGACCAAAACATTAACTTCGAAATATGCGCCTGTTTTAGGAACCAGTGAATACACTTCACATATGAATGTTCCTACACTCAATTCACTCAGCCTGATTACAATTGGAAGCTAAAACTTTGCACAGAGGTCAAGCACCTCTTAACTTAGACTTGTACAAAAGCATTTCACAATTGATCTACTGTAGAAGGAGAACACGCAGAAACATCGGGCGCAAAACTTTTCATTTACTCAGAGAAATTACAACTGAGTGATGAGAGCTCACACAAACTCACTTTCCTCTATCTTATGACTTCTATCTCCCTCATTCTTGACATCTGACTAATGTCACATAAGCTCTCATACATGCCCCGACTTTTCTCAAGGTATTTATAGATAATTTGTACATAATTCTTACTGAAAAAGATCTAAGTCATCTATGACTATGCTAATGTACATATGTGTACACTTCTCTTGTCCTCTGATTGTAATCTTCTTCCACACTTTAGGAATTGATTCTTCCTTCATCATTTGATCTTCCAAGCCTTCAATTGGTGATTGGTATGCACCAACAGCTCCCCCTCAATCATCAATTGAGGTCTTCTCTATCTTCTTGATACTTGCCATGTCTTTGAACCTTTGTAACTTAGGTCCATCCAACCTCTTTGTCATCATATCTGCCACTTGTTCTTTTGTTGGAGTGTACATCACTTCAATCTCTTTATCAAGTACCTTTTCCCTCAAGAAATGATACTGAATCTCTATATGCTTAGTCCTGGCATGAAAAACAGGGTTAGCTGCCAAATACAAAGAACTCATATTGTCTCCAAAAATTATTGGAGTACTATGATCAATCTCAAAACTTTTCATCAAGGTCTTCAACCATATGACTTCTTTTGCAGCTTCTACCATTCCCTTATACTCAGCTTCTGTGGATGATAAAGCAACTGTATGTTGCTTCTTTGAACACCAAGACACTAACTTGTCTCCAACATAACATAGATATCCATGAGTAGACCTTCTATCATCTGAGTCACCTGCCCAATCTGCATCACTAAACACTTTGATTCTTGTGTCAGAAGTGAAACCATAATACAGACCTTCACTTAGGGTTCCTTTGATATATCTGAGTACCCTTTGGGCTGCAATCCAATGAGTCTTCTTTGGACAATGCATGAATTGTGACAACACACCTACTGCATATGATAGATCTGGCCTTGTCAAGGTAGCATAGATTAGACTACCTACCAAACTCTGATATTTCTTCATGTCATTGAACTCTTCACCTCCATACCTGCTTAATTTATGATTTACCTCCAATGGTGTAGTTGAGGTCTTGCAATCTTCCATGTTAAACTTGACTAGAAGATTCTTCAAGTATCTCTCTTGTGAAACATATACTCCATGTTGAGTATACACAATCTGCATTCCTAGAAAATAAGATAAGTTTCCCAAGTCACTTATCTTAAACTCCTTCTCTATTTGCTTCTTGAGTTCATTGATTCCTTGAGCATCTGTTCCTGTAACAATAATATCATCAACATAAATGCACATGTAAATGTATCCATTTTCACTTGCCTTCACTAGCAAGCTACTATCTGCCTTTGATGCTTGAAATCCACATTCATTCAAGAACTTGACCAATCTCTAATTCCAAGCTCTTGGGGCTTGCTTCAACCCATATAAAGCTCTCTTGAGCTTACACACATAATCTGATCCAATTGACTCCATGAAGCCTTCTGGTTGCTCCATATATACTTCATCTGCAATGTAACCATTTAGAAATGCATTTTTCACATCCAATTGTGATAATTTCCATCCTTTGCAAGCAGCAATAGCAATCAATGTCCTAATTGTAGACATCTTAGCAACAGGACTAAAGGTTTCATCATAATCTATCCCATAAGTTTGGGCATAACCTTTGACCACAAGTCTAGCCTTATATCTAGACACCTTACCATCTGCAAACCTCTTTGTTTTATATACCCACTTGCATCCAATGACTTTCTGATTCTTTGGTCTTGGTACTAATTCCCAAGTTTCATTTTCAAGTAGAGCATCATACTCTTCTTGCATTGCCTTCTCCCAATTCTGTTTACCTTTGGCTTCTTCATAAGTGGTTGGATCTTCTTCTGTTTTAACAATGTAGGCATAATCTTTTGTTGTTAGGAAAGATGTATCATAACTATACCTTATGGGTTCTTTCCTTTCCCTTGTAGATCTTCTGATTTCTGCACTTCTTGAAGTTTCAGCCTCATTTGATTCTGGATCAAATCTTGGCCCTTCTTCTACATGATCTTGCACTCTACATCTAGAGTCAACTTCATCAACAATTTCTTCACATACTTTTACCTTTGCCTTTCCTTTTCTCTGAATTTCTTCAACCCCTGTATACTCATTTGGTGATCCTATATACCACACATTTTGCTCATCAAATGTCACATCTTTAGTAACAAGAAATTGCTTTGTGGATGGACTCCACAACCTGTAACCCATCTGTCTATCATCATATCCAATAAACACATACTTCTCTGCTTTTGGTTCTAGCTTATGTCTTAATTGTGAAGGAACATAAGCATATGCAATACATCCAAATACTTTACAATGATCAAGACTAGGCTTCTTACCCCACCATGCTTCATAAGGGGTTCCTCCATCCAAAGCTTTGCAAGGCAACCTATTCACAAGGTATGTTGCAGTGTTAATGGCTTCTGCCCATAAGTAATTTGGACAATTCTTTTCCTTCATCATGGCTCTTGCAAACTCTACAAGAGTCCTATTCCTCCTTTCTGCTACTCCATTTTGTTGAGGGGAGTACCTGCAAGTCACTTCTCTTTTGATACCTGCATTCCACAAATAATCATCAAACTCTTTTGAGAAATACTCTCCCCCTCCATCTGATCTTAACCTCTTTAGTTTTTGTCCTGTGATCCTTTCTGCATAAGCATGGAAATGTTTGAATGTCTTGAAGACTTCTGATTTGTCCTTGATTACATACAAAGTAATCCACCTGGTTGCATCATCAACAAATAACACATAATATCTGGATCCATTTATGCTATAGTCCCTTGAGGGACCCCATACATCTGTATGAACCAATTCAAGCATATTTGAATACTTGTATCCTGTTTTGTTATAAGAACTCTTATGTGCTTTACCTAATTGACAAGCTTCACACTTGTACACCATATGTTGCCCTTCAATGTTTGGCAATCCAAGCACCACCTGATTCTTTGACATTTCCTTTATAGCTCTCTCATTAAAATGACCTAGCCTTTTATGCCATAGGTCTAATTCAGATACCTTTTGACCTCCATAGGTAAACAATGCATGTCCCACATTACCTTGAACTTTGAGAGTGAACAATCTTCCCTCCTTTTTACCTGCAATTATGGTTCTATATCCCTGATTTGGATCTTGTACATAGACACCATCATTTGTAAATCTTACCTCATATCCTTTCTCCACAATTTGCCCTACACTTATCAAATTTTTAGGAATAGTAGGAACATAAAGTACCTTGCTCAGAAGTGTACTTCCACTCTTTGTCTTCACTGATCCAATGCTCTCCACTTTATGTTTGGTATTGTCACCTGTCTGAACTGTATGTCCATTCACCTTTGCTTCCATATCAGTCATCAAGGATAGATTCCCACTCAGATGATTGCTACATCCTGAGTCAATATAAAACACTCTTTGATCTTCTCCCATTGATTCATGAGTTGCATTCAAGATAAGAGTCATGTCATCCTTCTGATCTGATGCATAATTGTAATAATTATTGTTGTAGGACTGAGATTCGAAGTTTCTTCCACCTCCTCTACCATATGATGTCCTACCACCTCTTCCTCTGAAATTACCTCTTTGGTTTCTGCCTCCTCTACCTCTTTGACTATAATTCTGATTGTTGTATCCTCCACTTTGATTGTTATACCAACAATCATTTGCCAAATGATTTGTTCTGCCACAAATCCAACAAGCTTCAGCATTATCTTTGTTCTTACCTCCTCTTCCTTTACCTCTGAAATTTGTCTTCCCTTTTGTGAAGTTAGCTTGATTTGAATTCCCTTCATCATCATTTGATTGCTTTCCCTTGCCATTCTTTTTCTTGTCCTTGGAGTACATAGCTTGACTTGTACTTCTATCATTGTCTCCTTTAAGATCCTGCTCAAAGGTTAGCATATGTCCTAGCAATTGATTAAGGTCAGGAGTAAAGTGATCAAGTGACAACTCTATGGATAATATAAAAGGCTTCCACTTCTCATCACCTCTCAAACCTGTAAGTATTTGTCTTACCAACTTTTCCTCTTCAATGTCTTCATCCACTGCTCCCAAGCTATCTGCAATATCTTTCATCCTTGCCACATAATCTGAAATTGATTGTGAGCTCTTCTTCTTGAAGGTTGTGAACTCAGCCCATAGTGAGGACTTCCTTGACTTAGTTGTATTTTGGAAATGCTCTTCCAAGGCATTCCAAACATCTGTGGCACTTTCTAAACCTCTGATGTGAGGTAAAAGGTAATCATTTACAGACATGTAGATGATACTCCTTGCTTGAGCATCCTTTCTCATCCAAGTCTTCAACATTGCAAGTTCTTCCCTAGTAGGAATACTTGGATCTGCAAACTCTGGTTTTTCTTCATCTCCTGTAATAAATGATATAAGATCTTTGCTCATGAGGTGTGCTTCCATCCTCATGGACCATGCTGGATAGTTCTCCCTATCTAGCTTATCAATCTGCAAGCTTTCTCCCATCTTGTGTCCACCTGTGTATTGAAATCTTCAAGCTTTACAAACAATGTATGTACCTTTACTTCGAATTGAACTCCTTTTGCCTTTCTTGATGTCAAATAGTCTTCTCCTCGAGCTTTAACTCCAAGCTTTCACTCCTTAGTCCTTCAAGTGTTGAATCTCTTGAATCTGCAGCAGTCGGGATCCTCCTTTTCTTGAAATTGATGTCTCCTGCTCTGATACCACTGATGGAGAATGTTAATCTCCAAAAGAATAACTTACTCTTGTGATTAGAGCACCTCTATACCAAGAGTAAGTCAAACACTTCACTAATTTAGAGGATCAATTGCTAACTTATCAGAAATTAACAAATCTGTGAAGAAGATGATACACAGAAAAGTCTGCTGCATTGTTCATTCACATTGACCTATCAAATCTGTAAAGTTTTTGATGAAACTTTGTACGAATCATCTCCTAGAGATTGCGCATCTACTCCAAGTTGAATCACTTCAAAAGGTTAAGTATAACTTGAGAAATTGATTTCACAAGTTACCTATGTCAGAAACTGTTACTCAGAACAGTCGACTTTACACCTGTAACTTTTAAGACTTGGTTCTCCTTGAATAGAACCCGTTTTACAAAATGCTTCTAGACATAAGTAGCTTATCTTTCAACTTAAAGATTAAGCCCTTACTCATGCAAAACTTTAAACTGTGCTAGGAGAAATGACCAAAACATTAACTTCGAAATATGCGCCTGTTTTAGGAACCAGTGAATACACTTCACATATGAATGTTCCTACACTCAATTCACTCAGCCTGATTACAATTGGAAGCTAAAACTTTGCACAGAGGTCAAGCACCTCTTAACTTAGACTTGTACAAAAGCATTTCACAATTGATCTACTGTAGAAGGAGAACACGCAGAAACATCGGGCGCAAAACTTTTCATTTACTCAGAGAAATTACAACTGAGTGATGAGAGCTCACACAAACTCACTTTCCTCTATCTTATGACTTCTATCTCCCTCATTCTTGACATCTGACTAATGTCACATAAGCTCTCATACATGCCCCGACTTTTCTCAAGGTATTTATAGATAATTTGTACATAATTCTTACTGAAAAAGATCTAAGTCATCTATGACTATGCTAATGTACATATGTGTACACTTCTCTTGTCCTCTGATTGTAATCTTCTTCCACACTTTAGGAATTGATTCTTCCTTCATCATTTGATCTTCCAAGCCTTCAATTGGTGATTGGTATGCACCAACATCTATTTATCTATCTATCTATTTATCTATCTATCTATCTATCTATGTATCTATCTATCTATCTATCTATGTATCTATCTATCTATGTATCTATCGATGTATCTATCGATGTATCTATCTATGTATCTATCTATCTGTCTATCTATCTATCTATCTATCTATCTATCTATCTATCTATCTATCTATCTATCTATCTATCTATCTATCTGTCTATCTATCTATCTATCTATCTATCTATCTATCTATCTATCTATCTATCTATCTATCTATCTATCTATCTATCTATCTATCTATCTATCTATCTATCTATCTATCTACCTATCTATCTATCTATCTATCTATCTATCTACCTATGTACGTGCCTTGCTACCTACCTACCTACCTACCTACCTACCTATGTACCTGCCTAGCTAGCTACCTAGATAAGGTCTTCACTGTGGGGAAATGTGCAAATATTACAAGTATACTAGCTATCTTTGCTCTGGTTCACGTAACTAATTAAGTTTTTCTTACTCTCAAGCCACAATTGTGCCCAATGTGGCTCACTCTTTTGATCCCTAGTAGGATCACCAAAACTTGGCCAGTTCACGTAGCTGATCAAGTTTATCTTACCGTCAAGTCACAATTGTGCTCGATGTGGCTCATTCTTTCAATCTCAAGTAGGATCACCAAAATGTTTAGAGGGTTGTGAGCCCTAGACAATGATGCATAGGAGCAACATATTCCCCTTGTTTCCTTATATTCATAGCCTTTTAAACCTAGGCTTCAATTAGACTTCACTTTTCCTCCCCTTTGTTTTTGTGAATCCCCTCCCTTCTTGTATTCTTTTCATCTTTATACTTTTTCTTTTGTTTATGTGCAAACATTCACACCTAAAATTTGAGTAGCCCTAGTCATTCCTAGAAGCTCCTTGTACAAGTCCTTTTCTTCCTTCAATTTTTTGTTGATATATTTAGGTAGTGATGTGTGTGAACACACTAGGACTATCGAGGCACTTTTTTCCCTCTTTAGGAGGTTTTTTCCCTCGGCTTGTATATACGACTATTGCCCTAATGGGCTACTTATCTTTGTACATTCTCTATTAATACATTCAGTATTGTGTGTTGTGATCCAACCTTCTTCTTCTTCCTTGTGCTATTAGCATGCTTCCGCAAACGTCTAACTCCAACAATTGGTATCAAAGCAGGTCATAGCTTCATCTAGGGTGTCGTCGACACTCCTCCATTTGCAGTCTCAGATTTGCATGAAATTTGGTGAGCATACCACGATCTAAGCTTGTTTTGGCCTCCGAACACACTATCGCAGTACTTGTGTAGGCTATTTTGTCTTTTTGTGCCAAAGGTATATACTAATTTTTGTTTGCCAGTATAAGCGTCTTGAAGTCTACTACATGTCTAGCAGAATTCGTCTGGGTAGTTCTGTTCAACTTTTTGAGATACAGTCAATTTTTTGCATCAAGGTATTTTAGTCATCGGCCATGGTTGAAAGCAGTGATGTATTCCGTATGTTGGCTGTTGAGGATATGTTGGATGGTACCAACTACGCGTTATGGGCTTATATGATGCGACATGTGTTGGTTGCAAAAGGATTGTGGAACATTGTGCAAGGTGTCGGAAAACATCCTATCACACTTGCAACTGTTACAACTACAGGTACTGAAGCTCATGCAAAAGGTGTCGAAGATGATGGTATTCTGCATATTCTTGTTCGTGTTGTAGTTTTTGCTGCATTTACTGCAGAGCATATTCATTGGGATGGTAGAGATGCCCAGTCACATGCATTGATAGCTTTGTCTATCAAATGTGCCATTATTCCTCATATTCCCTCCTGTAGAACAGCTAAGGATGCTTGGGATACACTTACCACATTGTACCAAGCTAGCAATGAGGCTCGTGTTACCTCCAAAAATAGTTGGAGAGTGAGCACATGAACGAAGGTGATTCTATGGACAATTTCCTAACAAAAATCAAAGACTGGAAGGAACAATTGATTTCTGCTAATGAGGTTATACCAGATAGCTCACTTGTGCAGACCGTTCTGAATGGTCTTCTCGATTCATATTAGAGTTTTGCTTCTACTCTTGGGTTGATGATGAAAGGAAATCCAAATGGCTTGTCATTTGAGGAGTTAGTCTCTATTCTGTTGCAAGAAGATCAATCTAGGTAGAACATGTCCATTATGCATGTTGCAGATCAAGCTTTCCTGGCTAGTCAGAAGGGCAAAGTAAAATGGAGCTCTTCTACTAGTAAGCAGAAATTTGTAAATGCTACACATTCGAAGAACCAAGACAAAGATGAGAAAAAAATAGAAAAGCAGAAATTGTTTTGTAAGTATTGTAAAGGGAATGATCATATCATAAAGAACTGTACAAAACTGGCTGCAAAAGAGGCAAAGAAGTATGAGGCTGGAATGGTTGTTGCAGAAGCCTCTACACCAAAAATGGAGTCTGCTAATCTTGTGCAGGAAGAAGAATGGGCATTTACTAGTGTTTGCAGTTTTGACCCATCTTCTCATGAGTAGTGCATGTCTGCAGTAGACTCAGATGTTTGGTACTTTGATAGTGGGGCAACCAAAAATATTACCTCGCAGCGTAGTTTCTTCTCTTCACTAGAGCCTTCCCCTACAGGGAATACTATTACATGTGCCAACAACTCCTCTTATCCTATTATGGGAGTTGGTAAGATCATTTTGACTACTGATGATGGTAGTTCTGTCACTTTTTCAGATGCTTTATTTCTACTAGGGATCAAGAAGAACCAGTTATCTATTTTTGCATTAGCCAAGATTGGCTTGATTGTGAAATTTGTTGATGACAGGTGTACAATTCATGATCTGTCAAATGGTGATGTGATTATTGCTTATGGCATTTTATGTCGTGGGCTATACAAGCTCATAGACTATGAAAGATCTGTAAATGATTTGGCATGTGCAGTAAATGATTCTCAGACTATGTCACATGCAAAGCTTTGGCATGCATGCTTTGGTCATCTGAATTTTGCTAGTTTTCTATGCCTCTAGAAATCTCAAATGGTGTCCTCTTTTCCCAAACTTGAGGCACCTGGAAAACATGTTTGTGAAGGCTGTATTTTGGGCAAAATCTAGCGTTCATCCTTTCCAAAAGATGGTTCAATTCGGGCTACTCAGAAATTGTAGCTTGTACATAATGATGTTTGTGATCCTATGCAGACACCTTCTTTTGGGAATTATCTTTACTTCGTGACTTTCATCGATGATTTTTCCAGGGATGCATGGGCATATCCATTGAAGCAAAGTTTGAAGTGTTCATGTGCTTCAAAAAGTTTTTGGTTTTGGATGAAAATCTGTCAGCATGTAAAATGGGCACCCTCCATTCAAATCGAGGGGGGGGGGTATATGTCTTTTGATTTTAATGCATTTATGGCTGAACATGGGATAAAACACCAATGTATAGTGTTGTGTACACCTCAACAGAATGGAGTTGTTGAATGAAAGAACAAGTCACTCATGGAGATGGCGAGGTGTATGGTCAATGTTGGAAGTGATGGCTGGATACACTTAGAAGATCAAGCTGGTGCTGCAAATCCTGCTTCACACCTGCCCTCCTTTGACTCCAGATATGCTTAGTAGACTCCTTGAGCTTCCAAATGACACTAAGAAGCTATATATGTGCTTTACAACTTAATTGTGTAATATCCAAATCAAAACAGATGATTTTGAACCTTCACAAGTCCAAAAACTTTCTATTCCTGTAATGATACCTGCTCAGTCTTAAGCTTAGTGTGACCAGTACACTTACAATTGGATTAATTCCTTCTGGGAGTATTAAATTAACTTAACAAGCTACCATTAGCAAGTTAAATCACTCCAATTGATAAACTATGTACTGAGAATGATCTTTAGCAAAATCAGAGACACCCCCGACTTTTTAGGATCTACACAGAAAAATACCAGAGACTGCTTCGTCCGCAATTTCTCCCAAATGGCTGAATGGAATGATTTGAAACTTTGTAGTGTTGTAGAATACTTTGAGCTGGTTCCAATGAGCTTTGAATCATCCAATTTGGTTCAGTAGATCTTGAGATATGCCCTGTTGAAGTTGACAGACTTGGAGGTAGTCACTCAGAGAAAAAACAGAGAGTATGAATGTATGTATATTGATTAACTATAATAATTGTACATTCCCATTGGCATGTAATGTGATGCTCAATGGTACTCAGAGGTGTAGGCTATAGTGTAGCTCACACACACTCAATGATTTGCTTGGAATTGCCTCGGGAAGAGTGAAGCCTACCCGCGACTTTTACATAGCCTTTTTATAGGAGTTTTGAAAAGTGTTTGAATTTGAATTCAAACTAAAGTTCCCTTGATTCTCTCTACTAGTCTTAGGGAGATATTCCCTCAACTGATTCATCTAATTTTTGCCACGACTCTAGTCTAGTAGGTGTGATTACATGAGTGGTAAAGTCATATAGACTTTTACATAAGATAAATGGTAAGAACAATAAGACTAGGTTCCTATGGTACTTGTTCCATGTGAATACTTCCTTCAAGGGTCCAAACTTTAACCTTCCAAGGTTCCAATTGTCCAAGCCTTATGTTGAGTCTTCAAGGTACAAATCAAAGCCAAGTGTGAAGGCTTGTTTGCACCAACAGCTCCCCCTCAAGCCAAACACTTTGGCTCAAGTCTTCATCTCTAGTCTTCAATTATTTCCTGCAATCCAATCATGGATTTAAACCTGCATAGCTTGCTTCCATCCAGAGCTTTAGTAAGCAAATCTGCACATTGTATATTAGTAGACACATATGATAATTGAATTTCTTTGCTAAGTAACTTCTCCCTCACATAGTGGTAATGAACCTCTATGTGTTTTGTTCTAGCATGATAAATTGGATTAGCTGCTAGGTGAAGAGAACTTGTGTTATCACCAAATATGATTGGTGGCCTTGTGTATAGGCCCAATTCTGAATATAATAACTTCAACCATATGGCTTCTTGAGTGGCATTGGCTAGCCCTCTGTACTCTGCTTCAGTAGATGATAGGGCTACTGTGGGTTGTTTCTTGGATGACCAAGAAATTGGTTTATCACCTGCAAAGCATATGTAACCAGATGTACTCCTCCTGTCATCCTTGCAACCTGCCCAATCTGCATCTGAATATACCTTAATATCAATGTCTGATGAATATGGAAAGTACAAACCATGATTTTGTGTTCCCTTTAGGTACTTTACTATCTTCTTGGCTGCCTCCAAATGTGGTACTCTTGGTTTATGCATAAATTGGCTAAGTACACTAACACCATATGATATATCAATCCTGGTTAAGGTAGCATAATTAAGACTACCTACCAAACTTTGGTAACTTGTAATATCCTTGAGTTCTTCTCCTTCATGTGCACTGAGTTTGTGGTTGACCTCCATAGGAATGTTTGAGACTTTAGCTTCCTGCAAATTAAACTTCTTGACCATGTCCTGAATGTACTTCTTCTGAGTAATAAAGATACCTGAATTTGTGTAGACCAATTCAAGTCCTAGAAAGTACTTCAATAATCCAAGATCATTGATCTTGAATTCCTTCATCATTTGTCCTTTGATGTGTCTTATTCCCTGAACATCATTTCCTGTAATTATGATGTCATCAACATAGACACACAAGTATATTACCTCTGAATTGTTCTTCTTTATAAACAATGAAGTGTCTGCTTTACTCATCACAAATCCTTGATCTAGGAGATAGGTTGTCAACCTGTAATTCCATGCTCTAGGTGCCTGCTTCAATCCATACAGAGCCTTCTTCAATTTACAAACATGATTTACCTTATTGGGATCCTCATAGCCAGGTGGTTGTGACATGTAGACCTCTTCAGATATCCATCCATTCAAGAATGCATTCTTCACATCCAATTGGTACATGTTCCAATTCTTGGATGCAGCTATACTCACCATAACTCTGATAGTTGGCATCTTGGCAACAGGAGGAAATGTCTCCTCATAATCAATGCCTTGGGTTTGTGCAAAGCCCTTGGCAACCAACCTAGCTTTATACCTGTTTATTGTGCCATCTGAGTTCCTCTTAAGTTTATAGATCCATCTGGATCCTATCACCTTCATGGAGTCTTTCTTGGGTACCAAGTCCCAAGTATCACTCTCCTTGAGAGCCTCCATTTCTTCATCCATTGCTTCCTTCCATTCTGGTTTAGTAATTGCTTCTTCAAATGTACCTGGTTCTTCATTCAAGAGATCCTTTGCAAGATATACAGAATGCTTGGTTACAGGTGAAGTATCATACCCATACCTAATAGGTTTCTTCTTTTCTCTTTGAGATCTCCTCATAGCTTGAGTTGAAGATTCTGGGTTGTCTTCTAGTTGCTTCATCTTCATCTTCCCTTTGGATTTCCAAGCCTTGAACTCTTCAATGTTGATGGTGTCTTCATCATCTGAGCTTGTGTCCTCCTTTTGAGTTGGTTCTTGTCTGATAAGCTTTGGAAAGTCTTCTTCCATATCATAAGGTAGGCTAACTTTCCTGCACTCATTTTCATACCATGAATCATTTTCATCAAATATAACATCTCTGCTTACCTTGAAGCCTTTGTTTGAGGGGTTATAGAACCTGTATCCTTTCTGATTCAAATCATAACCAATGAAGATACACTTTTCAGCCTTAGGGTCTAGCTTTCCCCTTACCTGTGAGGGAATATGCACATATGCAACACACCCAAAGATTTTGCAATGATCCAGAGATGGTCTCTTACCATGCCAAGCCTCATAGGGTGTCATTCCATCAAGTGTCTTTGATGGCAACCGGTTGATTAAGTATGTGGCAGTAGATACACTCTCTGCCCAAAGATAATTTGGTAGTTTTTTCTCATTAAGCATAGACCTAGCTGTCTCTACAATGAGTCTATTCCTCCTTTCAGCTACCCCATTTTGTTCAGGTGAGTACCTTGTGGTAATCTCCCTCTTGATGCCTCTTTCCTGCAAGAAATCTTCAAAGTCATTGGAGAAGTATTCTCCACCACCATCTGACCTTAGCCTCTTCAAATGTCTACCTGTTTGATTCTCAACTAATGCAAGATACCTTTTGAAACAATTAAATACTTCATCTTTATGTTTCATGAAGTACAAGACAGTCCATCTGCTATAGTCATCAATAAAGGACACATAGTACCTTGATCCAGATATGGATGGCTCCTTGCTTGGTCCCCAAACATCTGTATGCACCAATTCCAAATAATCTTCATGCATAAAACCTTTCTTGGTATAGGGTAATCTGTGTGACTTACCAAACTGACAAGCCCCACACTTGTATATCATGTGTTGCTTGGATACATTAGGTATCCCAAGCACACATTGATCCGTGCTCATTTGTTTTATGGTCCTCTCTCCAATGTGACCTAATCTCTTGTGCCACATTTCCAATTCTGATAGGGTTTGGTCCTTATAGTTGTACAAGGCAATATTCTTAGTGTCTTCAAGTTCAAAGGTAAACAATCTACCTGATTTCTCTCCCTTGGCTATCCTTCTGAATCCATTTCTTGGATCCTCCACATATGCATCATGTTGAGTGAACCTGACCTGTAGACCTTTTTCAACAATCTGACCTACACTCATCAGATTCTTGGTGATTGTTGGAACATACAACACTCTGCGTAGTAAATTCTGATTACCATCACTTGTTTTGACATTGCCTACTTTAACAACTGAATGTTTAGTGTCATCACCTGTCTGCACTTGGTGCTTGCCTTTGGGTACTTCCAAATCAGAGAGTAAGGCAACATTTCCAGCTACATGGTTAGAGCAACCTGAATCAATATAGAACAAATGATCATCATTGATACCTGATTTAGATGTCATGTTCATGATCAACAAGGAATCATCTTGATCCTCTGCATAATTGTTGTAATCCTTCCTGTTCCTGTATCCACCTTGATAATTGCTATTGTGATTGTAGCTATTGTTGTAATTATTGCTGTAGCCATGGTAGCCTTGAGATTGATTGAATCTGCCTCTGCCTTGAGAGTATCCTCCTCTTTGGTGACCTCTTCCTCTTTGGTTCTTGTAGTTTTTGTAGCATTCATCTGTAGTATGGTTAGACAAGCCACAAATATTGCATGGAGATTGATTGTAGGGTCTCCCCCTACCTGACTTACCTCCTCTGCCCCTACCTCTAGATGATCTACCTCTCCCTGCATAATTTGCTTGGGAGGTAGAGCCTTCTTCATCAACCTTCTTGCTTTTACCCTTGTCTTTAGTCTTCTTATCAGTATATAGGGCAGAGGGATTGTTACCTTTTGATTGCTCTCCATTCTTTGTGATCTTTGCTTCATGTGTAAAGAGTTGTCCAATCAGAGTTGTTAGATCAGGTGCTTGGATGTCCATGTACAAGTCCATTGCAGTGGTAAAGCTCTCCCACTTGTCATCTGTCTTTAGTCCATTGATCACTTGTCTGACTATTTGCTCTTCCTCAATTTCTTCTCCAACACTTGCAAGTTGATCTGCAATGTCTTTGACTTTGGTGACAAAATCTGAGACACATTGTTTTGATTGCTTCCTAAGAGTTGTAAACTCAATCCATAGCTGATTCTTTCTGGCCCTTGTGCTTGATGAAAAGTATGTTGACAAGGTTTCCCAAGTCTCTTGGGAAGTCTTACAATTCCTTACATGAGGTAGAAGGAAATCAGAGATAGAGTTTAGAAGATATGACCTTGCCAGAGCATCTTTTGCACACCATTGGTTGAGCCTCTCATGTTCATCCTTTGTAGGTAGGCCTCTGGTCTTGAATGAGGGCAACTCCTCATCTCCTTATATGTATCCATACAAGCTTCTCCCTTGTAGATAGGTCTTCATTCTCAATGACCAAGCCTGGTAATTATTTCTATCCAATTTGTCAATGAAGGAAGGGAAACCATCACCCATGATTACCTTATTTGCTCTGATACCACTGTTGGAAGTGATGGCTGGATACACTTAGAAGATCAAGCTGGTGCTGCAAATTCTGCTTCACACCTGCCCTCCTTTGACTCCAGATATGCTTAGTACACTCCTTGAGCTTCCAAATGACACTAAGAAGCTATATATGTGCTTTACAACTTAATTGTGTAATATCCAAATCAAAACAGATGATTTTGAACCTTCACAAGTCCAAAAACTTTCTATTCCTGTAATGATACCTGCTCAGTCTTAAGCTTAGTGTGACCAGTACACTTACAATTGGATTAATTCCTTCTGGGAGTATTAAATTAACTTAACAAGCTACCATTAGCAAGTTAAATCACTCCAATTGATAAACTATGTACTGAGAATGATCTTTAGCAAAATCAGAGACACCCCCGACTTTTTAGGATCTACACAGAAAAATACCAGAGACTGCTTCGTCCGCAATTTCTCCCAAATGGCTGAATGGAATGATTTGAAACTTTGTAGTGTTGTAGAATACTTTGAGCTGGTTCCAATGCGCTTTGAATCATCCAATTTGGTTCAGTAGATCTTGAGATATGCCGTGTTGAAGTTGACAGACTTGGAGGTAGTCACTTAGAGAAAAAACAGAGAGTATGAATGTATGTATATTGATTAACTATAATAATTGTACATTCCCATTGGCATGTAATGTGATGCTCAATGGTACTCAGAGGTGTAGGCTATAGTGTAGCTCACACACACTCAATGATTTGCTTGGAATTGCCTCGGGAAGAGTGAAGCCTACCCGCGACTTTTACATAGCCTTTTTATAGGAGTTTTGAAAAGTGTTTGAATTTGAATTCAAACTAAAGTTCCCTTGATTCTCTCTACTAGTCTTAGGGAGATATTCCCTCAACTGATTCATCTAATTTTTCCACGACTCTAGTCTAGTAGGTGTGATTACATGAGTGGTAAAGTCATATAGACTTTTACATAAGATAAATGGTAAGAACAATAAGACTAGGTTCCTATGGTACTTGTTCCATGTGAATACTTCCTTCAAGGGTCCAAACTTTAACCTTCCAAGGTTCCAATTGTCCAAGCCTTATGTTGAGTCTTCAAGGTACAAATCAAAGCCAAGTGTGAAGGCTTGTTTGCACCAACAGTCAAGAGTCAAGCTTTACCACATAGTTTCTGGCTTGAGGTTGTCATGTGTGCAACATATGTACTAAACAGGTGTCCCACTAAAGTGTTGCAGTCTATCACTCCATGTGAGGCTTGGCATGACTGCAAGCCATCTGTTGCTCATCTGCATGTTTTTGGTTGTTTGGCATATGCATTAGTGCATGAACAACATCACAGAAAATTGGATGATAAAGCAGTAAAATGTATTTTTGTTGGGTAGAGTTTTGAAAGTAAAGGCTATTGTTTGTATCATCCACAGACTAAACGCATTCTGGTTACCGGTGATGTTTTTTTTGTGGAAGATGCTATTCAGCCATTGCTTTCATGTACTAAGGAGACATCTGTTAGCTCCAAAGACATGTATGATACTTTGCTGCCCCTTTTTACAACTGGACAGTCTACTGCTAGTCCTAATGAGGCAACTTCTCAGCCTTTGCAGGTTTCATGTGATGATGCAGATAATTCCATTTCTGATGCAGATTTACATGATGCACTTATTGATGAGAGAGTTGATATTGAGCAGGCAAGAACTATGCCAAAATGGATGGTGCAAACCTTGCGTGACAGTAAATTAGATGCACCTCTGTCATATCCTACTCGATCAGGCTCTCATAGGGCCTCTTTTGCATTAGATTGCTATGCTATGGCTGCATCTAGTCTCTGTGATGAGAATGAGCCTGTTTCGTTTGATGAAGCACAAAATTCAGAAAATTGGATGGCTGCTATGCAATCTGAATATGATGCAATAATGAACAATGGTACTTGGTCTTTATGTGACTTGCCTCCCGGCAAGAAGGCCATTGGCACTAAGTGGGTATACAAGCTGAAGCATAAACCTGATGGTACAGTTGACAGGTATAAGGCTAGGCTTGTTGCAAAGGGTTATGCGCAGGAAAGAGGCATTGATTTTGATGAGACCTTTGCACCGACATGCCGTATGACTACTGTTCAGAGCATTTGTGCACTTGCAACTCATCATGGTTGAAATGTACATCAGTTGGACATTAAAACATCATTTTTGAATGGTGACTTGCATGAAGAAGTGTATGTTTTTCAGCCCCGTGGCTTTGTGTAGAAAGGGCATGAAAACCAGGTGTGCAAGTTAAAGAAGGCATTATATGGTTTAAAGCAAGCGCCACGTGCTTGGTATGAGAAGATACATGCCTATCTGATTGCACATAGTTTTGAGAACAAACGAACTGAAAGCACCTTATATCTTAAGCATGCTAATGATGTGCTTCTGATCATTGTTGTCTATGTTGATGACATGCTGCTCACTGGTCCTATTGAGAAGCATATTGCTGATTTTAAGGCTGATTTGCATGCCTCATTTGAGATGTCTGATTTGGGGCATTTGCATCACTATTTGGGCATTCAGTTTATGCAAGTTGATGGTGGAATGGATTTGTGTCAAACGAAATATATTGACACATTATTGGAGCGTTTTCACCTTGAAGATTGTAAGCCTATTGCCACTCCTACGGAGACAGGTTTACGATTGAGCCTTCATGATGTTGGAGATGCATTTGATGTTGTTCTCTATCAGCAGGCTGTTGGATGCTTGATTTACTTATGCATTACTCGGCCAGATATTCACTTTACTATCTCATAGATGAGCAGGTTTATGCATTGCCTTGGAGTTAAGCATTGGCAGGTGGTTAAGAGCATCTTTCCCTACTTGAGTGGTACTCGGCTACTTGGGTTGTTTTATCCCAAGGGAGGATCACTACCATCAGATTTGCATGCTTTTTCTAACTCTGATTGGGCTGGTTGCTATGACACTCGTGTGTCCACTAGTGGCTTTTGCTTCATGCTTGGTAGCTCATGTATATCTTGGTTGAGCAAGAAGCAGCCTACTGTGGCCACCTCCAGTTGTGAGGCTGAGTATAGGGAAGCTTTCACAACTACTGTTGAGTGTGTGTGGCTCAGACGCCTTATGGCTGATTTGGGTGTTGGTTAGTCTTCTGCCACCACTATCTTCACTGACATTCAGAGCGCATTCGAAGTTGCGAGGAACCTTGTGTTCCATGCTCGCACTAAGCACATTGAGGTGCATTATCACTATGTCAGGGAGAGGTTCTCTGCCGGGGAGATCAGCTTGGCATATGTGCCCACGCAGGAGAACATTGCATACCTTTTTACGAAGGCTCTGCCTAGGGAGAAGTTTGAAGCTTTTCGCAAAGCTTTGAGCTTACTTCCTTTTGTGGAGTGATTTCCACATAGCTTGGGACTTCCTTATACATGAGTGTCGACTCCTTGTTCACCGCATCACTCCTAGGGGGGATTTGTTGATATATTTAGGTAGTGATGTGTGTGAATAGACTAGGACCTTCGGGGCACTTTTTTCCCTCTTTAGGAGGTTTTTTCCCCCGACTTGTATATACACCTATTGCCCTAATGGGCTACTTATCTTTGTACATTTGCTAGTAATACATTCAGTATTGTGTGTTGTGCTCCAAGCTTCTTCTTCTTCCTTGTGTTGTTCGCGTGCTTCCGCAGATGTCTAACTCCAACATTTTCCCCTTTTCTAGGTGTGAATGAAATCATGCAATTCACGAAGAATTTTTTACTCTTTAGCACATGCTATGTTCACATTCAACCATGGCATTAGTATACACAACAAATATGATCATGTACATTTAAGACATCCAATTTTCATTAAAATTCCAAACTTGCACCCAATAAGCATGGTACGTATCTAACTACAAAATGTATTAAGATAAGCCTACTTTGAATACATATCTCCAGCTAATGGTGTATTCATCTAAGGATATAGAACATCTCATGAAGCCCTGTACATGGAGTTAAATGTTGGGAAAGACATTATCACAACACAAAACACAAGTAATATTTCATTGATGTAATCACCAACCCGCTCTTACAGTTAATGCTACAAGTGGATCAACATCATTATACATTTTCATGACTATAATAGGATAATCACTCAGACATGGAGATAAAATCCAACAAAATCTTCAGACCTTAGATGCAGCTAGTCATTAATGCATTTTAGAACGATGACGATTCGTACCTCATGTTCTTAAAGCAATTGTTGGAGTTAGATGTCTACGGAAGAACATGAACAACACAAGGAAAAAGAAGAAGCTTGGAGCACAACACACAATACTAAATGAATTACCACTAGAATGTACAAAGATAAATAGCCCATTAGGGCAATAGGCGTATATACAAGCCAAGGGAAAAAAACCTCCTAAAGAGGGAAAAGAGTGCTCCGGCCATCCTAGAGTGTTCACACACGACTACCTAAATATATCAACAAATCCCCCTTGGGAGTGATGCTGTGAACAAGGAGCTTGCACTAATGTATAAGGAAGTGCCAACCTATGTGAAAATCACTCCACAAAAGGAAGTAAGCCCAAATCTTTGCGGAAAGCTTCAAACTTCTCCATAGGCAGAGCCTCCTTGAAAAGGTTTGCAATGTTCTCTTGCATGGGCACATATGCCAAGCTGATGTCCCTAGTAGAGAACCTCTCCATGACATAATGATAATGCACCTCAATGTGCTTAGTGCGAGCATGGAACACAGGGTTCCTCGCAACTGGCAATGTGCTCTGACTGTCAGTGAAGATGGTGGTGGTAGAAGATTGACTAACGCCCAAATCATCCATAAGGCATCTGAGCCACACACACACACTCAATAGTAGTTGTGAAAGCTATCCTATACTCAGTCTCACAACTGGAAGTGGCCATAGTAGGTTGCTTCTTGCTCAACCAAGATATACATGAGCTACCAAGCATGAAGCAAAAACCACTAGTGGACACACGAGTGTCATAGCAACCAGCCCAGTCATAGTAAAAAAAAAGCATGCAAATCTGGCAGTAGTGATCCCCCCTTGGGATAGAACAACTCAAGTAGCCGAGTACCACTCAAGTAGCAAAAGATGTGCTTAACTTCCTACCAATGCTTGACACTTGGGCAATGTGTAAACCTGCTCATATGTGAGACAACAAACTGAATGTCTGGTCGAGTAATGCATAAGTAAATCAAGCATCCAATAGCCTGCTCATAGAGAACATCATCAAAATCATCTCCAGCATCATGAAGACTCAATCATAAACCTATCTCCATAGGAGTGGCAATAGGCTTACTGTCTTCAAGGCCAAAATGCTACAATAATGTGTCAATATATTTTGTTTGACACAAGGCCATTCCACCATCAACATGCATAAATTGAATGCCCAAATATGATGCAAATGCCCCAAATTAGACATCTGAAATGAGGCATGCAAATCAGCCTTAAAGTTAGCAATATGCTTCTCATGAGGACCAGTGAGCAACATGTCATCAACATACACCACAATGATCAAAAGTACATCATTAGCACACTTAACATATAAGGTGCTTTCAGTTGGAATGTTCTCAAAACCATGTGCAATAAGATAGGCATGTATCTTTTCATACCAAGCACGTGGTGCTTATTTCAAACCATATAAATCCTTTGTTAACCTGCACACCTGGTTTTCATGCCCTTTCTGCACAAAGTCACGGGGCTCAAAAACATACACTTCTTCATGCAAATCACCATTTAGAAATGTTATTTTAATGTCCAACTGATGTACATTCCAACCATGATGAGCTAAAAGTACATAGATGCTATGAACAGTGGTCATTCGGCATGTAGGTGCAAAGGTTTCATCAAAATCAATGCCTCTTTCCTATGCATAACCATTTTCAATGAGCCTAGCCTTATACCTGTCAACTGTTTCATTATGCCTTCAGCTTGTAAACCCACTTAGTGCCAATGCCCTTCTTGTGAGGGGGCAAGTCACACAAAGACCAAGTACCATTCTTCATTATAACATCATATTCAGATTTCATATCAGTCATCCAATTTTTTGAATTTTGTGCTTCATCAAACGAAAGAGGCTCATTCTCATCACAGAGACTAGATGCAACCATAGCATAGAAATCTGATGCAACAGAGGCACTATGAGAGCCTAGACAAGTATGATATGACAAAAGTGCATCTAATTTGTTGTCATGCAAGGTCTACACCAACCATTTTGGCATAGTTTTTTCCTTCTCAATATCATCTCTCTCATCAACAAGTGCATCACGTAGATTTGCATAAAAAAAGGGATGTTATGCATCATCACATGAAACCTGCAAAGGCTAAGAAGTTGCCTAATTAGGACCAGTACTAGACTGTCCACCTGTAAAAAGAGGCAGCAAAGTATCATAAATGTCTTTGGAGCTAACAAATGTCTCCTTAGTACATGAAAGCAATGGATGAATAGCATCTTCCACAAAGACAACATCACCGATAACCAGAATGTGTTTAGTCTATGGATGATACACATGATAGCCTTTACTTTCAGACTATACCCAGCAAAAATACATTTTACTACTCTATCATCCAATTTTCTATGATGTTCTTCATGCACTAATGCATATACCAAACAACCAAAAACACGTAGATGAGCAAAATATGGCTTCCGATCATGCCAAGCGTCATATGGAGTGATAGATTGTAGTGCTTTAGAGGGATGCCTGTTAAGTACATTTGCTGCACACATGACAACCTGAAGCCAAAAACTATGTGGTAAAGCCTGACTCTTGACCATACAACTCGCCATCTCCATAAGTGACCTATTCTTCCTTTCAAAAACTCCATTCTATTGAGGTGTATATGACACTGTACACTGGTGTTTTATCCCATGTTCAACTAGAAATGCATTAAAGTCAGAAGATATTCCCCCCCTCGATCAGAATGGAGGGTGCCCATTTTACATGCTAACAGATTTTCAGCCAAAACCAGAAACTATTTGAAGCACATAAACACCTCGGACTTTGTTTTGGTGGATATACACATGTATGCCTAGAAAAATCATAAATGAAAGTCATGAAGTAAAGATAGTTTCCAAAAGAAGGTGTCTGCATAGGACCACAAAAATCGCTATGAACAAGTTGCAATTTTTGAGTAGCCCAAACTGAACCATCTTTTGGAAATGAGGAACGCTACATTTTGTCCAAAATACAGCCTTCATATACATGTTTACTAGGTGCCTCAAGTTTGGGCAAAGAGTACACCATTTCAGATTTCTGCAAGCATAGCAAACTAGCAAAGTTCATATTACCAAAGCATGCATGCCAAAGCTTTGCATTTGAAATAGCATAAGAATCATGTACTACACATGCCAAATCATTCACAGATCTTTTATAGTCTATGAGCTTATAAAGCCCATGACATAAAATGCTAGAAGCAATAATTGATGGAGAGTGTTAATCTCCAAAAGAACAAGTTATCCTTAAAGTTAGAGCACCTCTATATCAATAATAACTTAAAACCTTCACCAATTTGGAGGATCAATACTCAATTTTTAAAATCTTGAACAAACTGTGAAGAAGGTGACTACACAGAAAGTCTGCTGCACATCACTCACTCATTGACTTATCAGATGTGTAAAGTCTTTTATAAAACTTTGCACAAGGTGTCGTGTATAGTTTGCCTATCTCCTGCGAGTTAAATCATTCCAAAAGACTTTGTAGATCTTGAGAAATGATTTTAACAAGTCACCTATGTCTAAAACTATAGTTCTTTACAATCGACTTTGACACCTGCAACTTCCAAAGCTTGGTTCTCTCAAAGTAGAACTCATTTATGCAAATGCTTTTAGCCATAGATGGCTTGCTTTCCAACTTAGATTTTGACACCAAAATTGGTGCAAAACTTTACACTGTGCACTGAGAAATGATCAATTCTTTTACCATCGAGATTGCGCCTGTTTCAGAAAACACTCAATTTTTCTTCACATATAAATGTTCCTACTCATAATGCTCACAGCCTGTTTACAATTAGGCTCTCAAGATTTAACCATAGACTCATTTACTATGGAGTTAGATACCTACAAAAGGATTCTTGAAATGATCAAGCACAGAAGGAGAACACTCAAAAAAATCCGGTGCAACTTTTCTTCATTACTGAAAAACTTTACATCTGGATGAGAGAGCTATTCGACACACTTCACAAGTGTCTAATGACTTCTAATTCTCTTCAATTCTTGTTCTCACACACTCTCTCATATTTTCCCCGACATTTTTCCTTGTATATAGAGGAAAATATGTACAAGTTCTTGACCATACAAAAGTATAAGTGAACTAACTCTAAATTAATGTACATATGTATACACATCTTCATTCTCTGAACATGTACTTTCTTCATGTTTCATATCTTGATCTTTTCTTCAATCCTTGACTTCAAAACTTCATCAAAACTTCAATTGTTGATTGCCTTGCACCAACAGCTCCCCCTCAATCATCAATTGGGGTTCTCTCTATCTTCTTTATGCCTGCCATGTCTTTGAATCTCTGTAACTTTGGTCCATCCAAGCTTTTAGTTAGCATATCAGCTATCTGATCTTTTGTTGAAGTATGTATGACTTCAATCTCTTTATCCATCACTTTCTCTCTTAGAAAATGATACTGAATCTCAATGTGTTTAGTTGTGGCATGAAAAACAGGATTAGCAGCGAAATCAATGAACTCATGTTATCTCCATGAATAGTGGGTATACTTTGAATGATGTCAAAACTCTTCATAAGAGTCTTAAGCCATATCACTTCCTTTGCAGCTTCCACCATACCTTTGTACTCAACCTCTGTGGATGATAAAGCAACTGTGTGTTGCCTCTTTGAACACCATGAAATTAACTTATCTCCCACATAACACAAGTATCCATAAGTTGATCTCCTATCATCAGGATTACCTGCCCAATCTGTATCACTATATATCTTGATGTTTGTATCTGATGTAAAACCATAATACAACCCTTCTTTGAGTGTACCCTTAATGTACCTCAACACTCTTTGTCCTGCAATCCAATGTTCTTTCCTAGGACAATGCATGAATTGAGATAATACTCCAACTGCATATGACAAGTCAGGCCTAGTTAATGTAGCATAGATCAGACTACCAACCAAACTTTGATATAGCTTCATGTCCTTGAATTCTTCTCCTCCATATCTGCTCAATTTGTGATTCACCTCCATTGGAGTAGGTGCTACCCTGCAATCATCCATTGTAAACTTGACCAACAAGTTTTTCAAATACCTTTCTTGAGTTACATACACTCCATGTTGAGTGTATGAGATCTCCATGCCCAAGAAATATGACAAGTCTCCCAAGTCATTAATCTTGAACTCTTTCTCCATTTGCTTATTTAGGCTTTGAATGCCTTTCTCATTTGTACCTGTAATAATTATATCATCAACATATATGCACATGTAAACGAACCCATCATCACTTGCTTTGACAAGCAAGATACTATCTGCTTTAGATACTTGAAACCAAGTTCTTTCAAGAACTTCACAAGTCTATAATTCCATGCCCTTGGGGCCTGCTTCAAACCATACAAAGCTCTCTTGAGCTTACATACATGATCTAGATACCTTTCATTTCTGAATCCTTGTGGTTGCTCCATGAAAGCATCATTTGAAATGTAACCATTTAGAAAAGCATTCTTCACATCTAATTGACATAATTTCCAACCTTTACATGCTGCAATAGCTATGAGTGTCCTGATGGTTGTCATCTTTGCCATAGGACTATAGGTCTCATCATAATCTATACCATATGTCTGAGCAAAACCTTTCACAACAAGTCTAGCTTTATACCTAGACACACTTCCATCTGCAAATCTCTTTGTCTTGTAGACCCATTTGCATACAATGATCTTATGACTATTTGGCTTAGGAACCAAATCTCATGTTTCATTTTCCATCAATGCATCATACTCTGCCTCCATAGCTTTTTCCCAATTTTCCTTACCTTTTGCCTCTTCATATGTAGAAGGGTCTTCATCTGCCTTTGCATAATCTTTGGTAGCTAAAAAAGAAGTGTCATAGCTATACCTTGTAGGTTGGCATTTGTGTCTTGATGACCTTCTGAGTTCTCCACTCCTTGAGGTTTCTGGTTCATCACATTTTGGATCAAACCTTGGCACTTCTTCAACTTCAACCTATACTTCATTATTCTCCTCTTCATCAAATATCTGAACCTTTGATTTACCTTTCTTTTGATTAACAATTTCTTCATCACCTGCATAAATATTGATTGTACCTGCATACCAAGTACCTTGCTCATCAAATGTAACATCCTTTGACACAAGGAATTGTTTTGTGGATGGAATCCACAACCTATATGCCATCTGCTTATCATCATATCCAATGAACACATACTTTTCAACTTTAGGTTCCAATTTGTGCATTAATTGAGATGGTACATATGCATATGCCAACATCCAAATACTTTGCAATGATCTAGAGTAGGTCTCTTACCCCACTATGCCTCATATGGTGTCATACCCTGCAAAGCTTTACATGGTAATCTATTGACCAAACATGTGGCTGTATTTAGAGCCTCAGCTCACAAATAATTTGGACAATTTTTCTCCTTCATCATGGATCTTGCAAACTCAACAAGAGTTCTATTCCTCCTTTTTGCTACACCATTTTGTTGAGGAGAGTACCTGCAAGTAATTTCCGTTTTTATACCTGCATTCCACAAGTAATCATTGAACTCATTAGAGAAATACTCTCCCCCTCCATCTGACCTTAGTCTTTTCAATTTTTGACTTGTAATTCTCTCTACATACACATGATAATGTTTGAATGTATTGAATACCTCTGACTTATCTTTGATCACATAGATAGTGATCCATCTCGTAGCATCATCAACATAAATCACATAGTACCTTCAACCATTGATGTTGAAATCCTTTGATGGTCCCCACACATCTGTGTGTACTGTGAAGAGATGGATAGGTATGTGCTTGAAGATGAAGAGGTGTTGCAAAATCCTTGATCTACACCAGCCAAATGAGCTCCAGAAGTATATGGTGGGCCCTTTTAACTTGCCAATGGATGTATTAGACACCCTATGTACCTTGGAAGATCACTCTAAAAAAGATAGATCAAAACAGATAAGTTGGAGTTAGCTCAGAGGTGAAAACTTGCTATTCTTGGTTCATACACCTGTCCAGTGTTTTACATAATTCTCTGAGCACAGCAGCAATTAGCTTAATTCCTCTTGGGGAAGTCTAGGTAGCTTAAAGAGCTAACTTTCAAGAGTAATCTCATCAAAAATAATGAACCACACACTGAGAATGAGTTTTAACAAGTGATGACATCATCCTGATTTTCACGGGCTGCTACAGAAATAGACCAGTGAGCAAAAAAAGCACCATAACTCAAAATTTAGAAATTGAATGATCATGAAAACTTGTATGGTTATCCTAGACAGTAAGCTGAATCCAACAAGCTTTAAATCACTGAATTTGGATAAGTAACCACTGAGAAATGTCTCTGACAAGATGAGTGTAAAAGTCGGGTACCTGACAGAGAAGTGAAGATGAACAGACCCTGTTGACTTCAAATGAACATAACTGAAGATTGCAACATCCAAATGACATGAAAATTTATGAGCATATAGTAGACTTATAGAGCTAACTTTAGCAAGTTAAATCACTGAAAATGATCCACCAAGCTCAGAGAAAACATCTCTGCAAGCTGACTGAGAAAAATTGAGAGTAATGGCAGTGAGTAGTACACTTCACAAGAACATGGAAAGATGAACTCAAATAATCATGAAAATGAAAGTATATTGCTTGTACAATACAATGACTTACTGATACATATGTGTGCCTTGTAATCACACCTTGATATGGCATAAAGCTCAGCTCTTGGAGGTCTTCACATAGGTCTCTCTAGCCACGACTAAAACTGCCATCTATTTATAGTTGAGTTTGGGAGGCTAACTTCCCTCAATCACTCTCCAATCAATCAATGATTGATTTGATTCTCTACCTACCACAAATCACGAATTCGTGGCTCCTCTTTCCATTCTTGATCATGTGGACTCAACCACTTAAGATTCTCTTACTTTTACATTAAGTAAACTCTTCAAAAGTTACAAGAGGTAGTTCACAAGTGAACTTTACATAGTCTTCATTTTTAAGGCTTTTTCTATGACTTTGTGGGACTCAAGCCAATACTTAGGCTTGTCATAGACTTGCTCCAACAGCTCCCCCTCAAGCCAAGTATGCTTGAGGTCTTCAATCTTCCAAGATTACCTGCAAACCAATCATAGCCTTGAATTTGCAAAGCTTTGTACCATCCAATGCTTTGGTTAGAATATCTGCACATTGTTGATGAGTGGACACATATCATATTTGAATCTCTTTGCTTAGAACCTTTTCTCGTACATAGTGATAATGAACTTCAATATGTTTAGTCCTTGCATGAAAAATAGGATTAGCAGCCAAGTGAATAGAACTCATATTGTCACCAAAAATAGTTGGAGTTCCAAACTCCAACCCAAGATCTTTGAATAATGTCTTCATCCACATAGCTTCTTGTGTAGCTATGGCAAGACCTCTATATTCAGCTTCAGTAGAAGAGAGAGCAACTGTGGGTTGCTTCTTGGATGACCATGAAATAAGCTTTGAACCTGCAAAGGTAAGATAACCTGAAGTGCTCCTTCTATCTTCCTTGGAGCCAACCCAATCTGCATCAGAAAATAGCTTCAAACCTAAATCAGATACATAAGGATAATAAAGTCCTTCATTTATGGTTCCTTTGAGATACTTGAGAATCCTTTTGGCAGCATCCATATGTGGTTTCCTTGGTGTGTGCATAAATTGACTTAGCACACTCACACTGTAACATATATCTACTCTTGTCAATGTGGCATAGTTGAGACTACCCACTAGACTTTGCTTGCTTGAGACCATACAATGCTTTGTTAAGTTTACACACATAATCAGGATAAACTTGATTCTCAAAACCAGGTGGTTGTGCCATATATACCTCTTCTCTTATCCAACCATTCAAGAATGCATTCTTTACATCTAGTTGAAGTATCTTCCAATTCTTGGAAGAGGCAATACTAAGCAAAACCCTAATAGTAGGCATCTTTGCCACAGGAGAGAAGGTCTCCTCATAATCAATTCCCTGAGTTTGTGCAAAGCCTTTTGCTACAAGCCTTGCCTTATACCTGTTAATGGAACCATCAGAATTCTTCTTGAGTTTATAGGCCCATCTTGAGCCTATTACCTTCATGGATGAAGTCTTGGGCACCAAATCCCAAGTGTTGTTTTCCTCAAGTGCTTCAATCTCTTCCTTCATTGCATGCTTCCATTCTGATTTTGCTTTGGCCTCTTCAAATGATGATGGCTCCTCTTGGTTTATATCCTGTGCTATGTAGATAGAATGTTTAGTTACTAATGAGGTGTCAAACCCATACCTTTCTGGTTTTTTCTTTTCCCTCATAGATCTTCTTAGGCCATGATGTGATGATTCTGCCTCATGTCCAAGTTCCTGCAATTTTGCTTTACCTTTAGACTTCCATGCTTTGACCTTTTCCATGTGAGATTCTTCATCATCCTCCGAGGTGTCTTGTTTTTCAATCTTTGATTGTTCTCTACCAAGCTTTGGAAAATCTTCTTCAAGATCATATGGTAAATTGACCTTCCTGCATGAATCTTCATACCATGAATTGTTCTCATCAAAAACTACATCTCTGCTTACCAAGAATCCTTTGTTGGTAGGGTTGTATAACCTGTAGCCCTTTTGATTGTTGTCATATCCAATAAATACACACCTTTCGGCCTTTGGATCCATCTTGCCTCTAACCTGTGAAGGAACATGAGCAAAAGCAATACATCCAAAAATTTTACAATGATCTAAGCTTGGTCTTCTTCCATTCCAAGCCTCATATGGAGTCATCCCATCAAGGGATTTTGAAGGCAACCTGTTAATCAAGTAAGTGGCTGTAGATACAGCCTCGGCCCATAAGTAATTAGGTAAATGCTTTTCATTTAACATAGACCTTGCAGCTTCAACAATTGTCCTATGCCTCCTTTCTGCCACTCCATTTTGCTCAGGAGTGTACCTTATAGTTACCTCTCTTTTGATTCCTCTTTCTTGAAGAAAAGAATCAAAATCATGGGAGAAGTATTCTCCCCCTCCATCTGACCTTAGCCTTTTTAGTGATTTACCTGTTTGATTCTCCACAAGAGCCAAATATCTTTTGAAACATGAAAAAACTTCATCTTTGTGTTTCATAAAGAATAGGATAGTCCATCTGCTGCAATCATCAATAAAGGAAACATAATACCTTGATCCAGATATTGAAGCTTCCTTGCTAGGTCCCCATACATCTGTATGAACCAACTCCAAGAGATCTCCATGCATATAACCTTTCTTCATGAATGGTAACCTGTGAGACTTTCCAAATTGACATGCACTGCACTTATAAATCATATGTTGTTTTGACAAATTAGGAAGTCCAAGTACACTTTGGTCCCTGCAGATTTGCTTTAATGACCTTTCACCAATATGTGCTAACCTTTTGTGCCATACTTCCAATTGTGTGAGTGTCTGACTACCATAATTAAAGAGAGCAATGTTTCTAGTGTCCTGTAATTAAAATGTGAACAATCTACCTGTCTTTTCACCTTTTGCAATTCTTCTGAATCCTTGACTTGGATCTTCAACAAATGCTCCTGCTTTTGTGAACCTGACTTGCAACCCTTTCTCTACTATCTGCCCAACACTTATCAAATTCTTTGTAATGGTAGGGACATAGAGTACCTTACTGAGTAGGTTGATGTTTCCATCAGGTGCTTTGACATTGCCTATTTTCTCCACAGGATGTTTTGTATCATCTCCTGTTTGTACCTCATGCTTATTCCTTGGATCTTCTAAATCTGATTGGAGTGCCACATTTCCTGCCACATGATTTGAACAACCTGAATCTATGTAGAAAACATGCTCATCGGATTTACCTTGTGGCATAGCCATGTTCATGATCAATAATGAATCCTCTTTGTTTGAGTCTTCTGTGTGGTTATTGTAGTCTCTCCTTCCTTTGTAGCCTCCTTGATAGTTTGAATGATTGTAGTTGTTGTAGTTGCCATGGTAGTTGTTGAACCTTCCTCTTGAGTAGCCATAACTTCCTCTATTGTATCCTCTGCCTCTTTGATTCTTGGAATTCCTAAAGCAATTTTAAGTTGTATGATTAGTTAATCCACAAATAGAACATGAGTTGGAGTCTTGGGATCTCCCACTGCCTTGTCTACCTCCTCTTCCTCTACCTCTGCCATGTCTTCCTCTACCTGCATAGTTAGCTTGATATGTACCTGCTTCATCATCCACTTTCTTTGCCTTTCCGCATGCATGTCCATGTACAAATCCATAGCTGTGGTGAATGCTTCCCACTTGTCATCTACCTTCAAGCCATTGATCACCTGCCTTACAATTTGCTCTTCATCTATTACCTCTCCAATGCTTCCCAACTGATCCACTATGTCTTTGAGCTTTGTGACAAAATCAGTCACATTTTGTTTGGGAGCCTTCTTGAGAGTTGTGAACTCCAGCCATAGTTGATGCTTCCTAGCTTTGGTACTTGAAGAAAAGAAAGCTTCAAGTGCATCCCACACTTCCTGAGATGTCTTACAACTTCTAATGTGAGGCAACAAAAAATCTGAGATAGAGTTGAGGAGATAAGACCTTGCAAGTGCATCCTTGGAGCACCATGTGCTCAATCTTTCTTGCTCTTCTTGTGTTGGTTGACTTTTGTTCGTGAAACTTGGCATAACTTCATCTCCAGCCACATAACCATATAAACTTCTACCTTGGAGATAAGCTTCCATTCTTAATGACCAAGCTGAGTAATTACCTCTATCCAATTTGTCAATTGATGAAGGAAATCCATCTGCCATGTTGTCCAACCTTGCTCTGATACCACTGTGAAGAGATGGATAGGCATGTGCTTGAAGATGAAGAGGTGTTGCAAAATCCTTGATCTACACCAGCCAAATGAACTCCAGGAGTATATGGTGGGCCCTTTTAGCTTGCCAATGGATGTATTAGACACCCTATGTACCTTGTGTACCTTGGAAGATCACTCTCAAAAAGATAGATCAAAACAGATAAGTTGGAGTTAGCTCAGAGGTGAAAACTTGCTATTCTTGGTTCATACACCTGTCCAGTGTTTTACATAATTCTCTGAGCACAACAGCACTTAGCTTAATTCCTCTTGGGGAAGTCTAGGTAGCTTAAAGAGCTAACTTTCAAGAGTAATCTCATCAAAAATAATGAACCACACACTGAGAATGAGTTTTAACAAGTGATGACATCATCCCGATTTTCACGGGCTGCTACAAAAATAGACCAGTGAGCAGAAAAAGCAACATAACTCAAAATTTAGAAATCGAATGATCATGAAAATTTGTCTGGTTATCTTAGACAGTAAGCTGAATCCAACAAGCTTTAAATCACTGAATTTAGATAAGTAACCATTGAGAAATGTCTCTGACAAGATGAGTGAAAAAGTCGGGTACCTGACAGAGAAGTGAAGATGAACAGACCCTGTTGACTTCAAATGAACATAACTGAAGATTGCAACATTCAAATGACATGAAAATTTATGAGCATAAAGTAGACTCATGGAGCTAACTTTAGCAAGTTAAATCACTAAAAATGATGCACCAAGCTCAGAGAAAACATCTCTGCAAGCTGGCTGAGAAAAACTGAGAGTAATGGCAGTGAGTAGTACACTTCACAAGAACATGGAAAGATGAACTCAAATAATCATGAAAATGAAAGTATATTGCTTGTACAATACAATGACTTACTGATACATATGTGTGCCTTGTAATCACACCTTGATATGGCATAAAGCTCAGCTCTTGGAGGTCTTCACATAGGTCTCTCTAGCCACGACTAAAACTGCCATCTATTTATAGTTGAGTTTGGGAGGCTAACTTCCCTCAATCACTCTCCAATCAATCAATGATTGATTTGATTCTCTACCTACCACAAATCACGAATTCGTGGCTCCTCTTTCCATTCTTGATCATGTGGACTCAACCACTTAAGATTCTCTTACTTTTACATTAAGTAAACTCTTCAAAAGTTACAAGAGGTAGTTCACAAGTGAACTTTACATAGTCTTCATTTCAAGGCTTTTTCTATGACTTTGTGGGACTCAAGCCAATACTTAGGCTTGTCATAGACTTGCTCCAACATGTACCAATTCAACCTTCTTTGAATACATAAAACCATGCATGGAATAAGATTGCTTATGAGCCTTACCTAATTGACATGCCTCACATGTGTATGTCATATGTTGACTTGCAACATTAGGCAATCCAAGCACTGAACCATTGTTAACCATATCTTTAATACCTCTTTCATTGAAATGTCCAAGTCTTTTGTGCCAAAGATTTAACTGAGAGATCTTATGTCCTCCATAGGTGAACAAGGCATGACCAATGTTACCTTGAATCTTCAATGTGAACAATCTTCCTTCTTTCTTCCCTGAAACAATTCGTTTATACCATTGCTAGGGTCTTCCACAAAAACTCCTTCATTAGTGAACCTAACTTCATAACCTTTTTCAAAAATTTGTCCTACACTTATTAGACTCTTTGGAATTGTAGGAACATACAAAACCTTACTCAAGAGAGTACTTCCATCCTTGGCCTTCACTGATCCAATTGACTTCACATTGTGCTTTGTATTATCACCTGTTTGAACTACATGATTAGTTACCTTATTCTCCAAATTAGTCATTGTTGGCAGCAACCAGAGGCATAGAAGACGTGGAAGCATGTAAAGACAGAGCAGGGAGCCAGTCAAATCAATTTTTCAAAGATTTATGTTTTATAAATATTCTTCAAAACCTCCAACAGTGATTTTCATCACTATTGTAACATATGTAACATAGAAAAAACCCTTTTTGTAATTCATAGCTCCATTTTGTTTAAGCCAAGGAGTCCTCGAGCTTGAGGAGCTTAAGTAGAATGAGCGTATCAATTTTGGTTATATTTTAGACACCGTTTACCCTTTCAAATAGCATCTAGGACCTATTTTTTAACTATGCCGATCACTAGATGTGAAACCGGTCAAAACTAATCTAGAATCTATAAAAAGAGCTAGAGAGCTCGTTTTTGAGGTTACTTAGTGTTAGCTTGTTTGAGTAGAGAAGAGCTTAGAGCTATTTTGAGCTTGTAAGAGTGTTCTTGAGTAATAGAGTTGATTTCTCACCTTCCATTGTGTTTTGCTTGTCTCTTCGTAGTGTGTGTGTATGTGTGTGTGCATCTCTATGCTTCTCACCTTCACTCTCACTTCATCTCACATTCACGATCTTCATATCACTCCTATCTCTTCCGCGGATTGACATTAAGGAGGTGGACCTTCTTAACGTGGTTCTCACCATTGTGCTAAAGCAACACCAAATTTGGCACCATTGCCGGGGATCGAGTCTAGGACGAATGTGTGATGGTAAGAGTATAGCAAGAAGTGGCATTGGAAGGTAAAAATTTCAGTTTTTGTTGTTGTTTTCACTTAGTTTTTAGTGTTTTTCACCTCCCCCACACTCCATCTTCATCACCTCCAACTCCAAAAGAATCAGAAAATTCACCATATCCACCCATTCTCCTCATTTCCCCTCATTTGTGCATGTGCGAGAGAGAGAGAGAGAGCTTTTGTGCTTGTGTGTACTTGTGTGTTTTTGAGTTTTCTTGCAGGTACGGAGCTCTAGAGCATCATGAAAGCTGCAGAAAGGTAAGAAATGTACTCTCTGTCAGAAATTGCCGACTGTGTCAGACCATCACGATGGTCTGCAAAGTTCGGAATTTGAGGTAGGCGACCACACCAGCGTGTAGAGCACACTTGCGCACATAGGAATCCATAGACGCATCTTGGAAATTTGCATTTTGGTGGACCATCGCGATTGGCTCAGACCATCGCGATTGTGTCACACCATCGCGATTGGCTCACGCCATCGTGACGGCTCGGCCGGACCATCGCGACGGTCTCGCACCATCGTGACGGCTCACTTGAGCCATCGCAACGGTTCACTTGGACCATCACGACGATCTCGTCGACCCCATGCCATCGCGATTGGCCCATGCCATCGCCTCGATAGTGCCACGTGTCAAATTAGACCATCACGATTGCTCACTAGCCACGCCATCGTGACGAGACCCTTACACCATCACGAGAGCTCAAAATTTGGACCATCGCGATTGGCTCACGCCATCGCATCTGTGACCATCGTGACGGTTCACTTCGGACCATCGCGATGGTTCACGTTGACCGTTGACTGATGCCATCGTGATTGTTCATCCAATCGGACCATCGTGACGCCTCACCCCGACCATCGTGATTGCTCACATTTAGACCATCGCGACGGTTCGTGCACACGCCATCGCGACGGTTTGCCTGGACCATCGCGGCGGTCCCAGACCATCGCGATCATCTCAAACCATCGCGATTGCTCACCCAAACACAAATTTTAGGGTTTGAATTTTTGACCAATTTTGGGGCTATTTTTTGAAAATTTTTGGATCATTGCACTCATAGGAGATCCTTTAGCTCATAATTGAAGAAAAACCTGTTTGTGAGTTTTCACCCCCCAGAGCCTGAATGGTCATATCTTTTTCATCCGAAGTCCGTTTTTTGAGCTTTATAGCTCGTTAGAAAGCTCTTGATGAGTACTACGTGACCTCAACTATTTTTTTCATAAAGGATACGTTGATTTTTAGAGAGGATAATTTGAGGTTGACCTAGTTTGGGACTAGAAAGCCAGGGGGCAATCATTGAAAGTTTGGGCAAAAGGGAAAGGACTTTTAAAAGTGTATATATTCAGGTGCTTGATCATCCATTGTGAATTGGTCTAAACATTGAATTTTGGCAGGTCTAGCAAGGCAATCAAGGGCATTCAAGGCAAGGCAGTGAAGAACATAAAGCTTGGGTGGAAGCACGGCTTCTTGGGCAATCAGAGCAACCAACAAAGCTGACTCGAGGTTGGAAGATTACTCAACCCCCTCAGTCAATTCTTAACTTAGGCTAAACGTAGCTTGGTGGATTAACAACGATAGGAACGCCTCAAGTTCAAGAGAATTAAAGTTATCAAGTTCAAGACTAAAGTAAAGGTGTGTGATATGAAAACCTAAAGGGAAAGAACCTAAGTCTGACGGAACGAGAACTCAAAGTACCACAGAAAGTTGAATTCCTGACGCATACATCTAGACAAGAACTTAAAGACACTTAAAAAGAACCAAGCAATTAAAAACAAAGAACCATTGACGATCAAAGAAGTGCCGCAAAGTAAATTCATGAACCTTAGATCGGGCAAACATATAGGTAAGTCAGACCGACGAAGCCTTAGATCATTAGAAGCAAGTGTAGGCACTACTGCTCGATCCTAGGCTCAACAATTGAATAGTAATTACCCCTACAAGAGCTCAGACACGAGTGAATCAGAAATGGCATAGCACAGAAAGACCAGAAGGAGGGTCAAATGTAGCATATTTAGAAAGACCTGAAGGACCCTATAGAACGCAATTAGAATTTCTCCGAACCAACCGCTTAGGTGCTTGCATCTATGAGGATGGTTTGAGAAGACAAGTGGTGCAAATGCACAACCCTGATCAACCCATTGGATTGGAACGTCCAGTGGTGAAATTTGAAAGAGACGCATACATAGACAAGGAAGGAACGATGCATATCTTAAGTACGCAGCCAAACAACACCAATGAGTTTGGCGTAATTCAGCTAGAGACGGAAACTAAATCTCAAGGAAAAGAACCATTAGAAGAACCTAGGACACCTAGAGGGAAATCTGTACTTACACGAGTACTAGTTCCAGAATGGATCCCTCAGGACAACAGAAGCATAGAGTTGTTTGTAAATAAAGAAACTGATGAAGCATTTTGGAGGTACAGAACTAAACAACCTAGCGAGGTAGGCTCCATCATAATCTACGGGTTCAAGGACCTGGATACACCTGGAAAGGTTGTATACCTGGATGAGACTTCAGAAAGAGTCTTTGTGGTACCTGACCACGCTAGAAATACCTACACATGGAGAGGTGATTTAGTATTCCCTCCATCACGAACAAACGTAAATGCGAGCCAACAAGGGGAAGGAACATCCTCAGCCCATGGCATGCAAAGAGAGAAAAACAAAGATAGACCCGAAGTAAGCTTCAATCATCCTATAGGGAGAGACAGAACAACCACGGACACTAATAGAGCTGATAGACAAAGGGAACATGGAATACTAGGTGGTAGAGATGATTTTCCTCTACCTAGACCACGTGAACACGCAAGAATATTAAGACCCACTCAGTTAGTAAAATCCATGACAAATTACTTTGATGGGATAGGAGATCCCTATGACCATGTAGCGGAATTTAAGCAAGTGCTCAGAGCAAAGCAAGTCGAAGACATGTTCATGCAATATAATGCATTTGGACTAACGTTGAAGAATACCGCTTTAACTTTTTAGAGTCATTCATCACTGAATTCTCTAAAAGTGGGATCAAACATGACACATCTTCGTTGATTCATAGCTTTAAACAGACCCCTCAGGAAACAGTTAGACTCGCAGGACGTAGGTTTAGACAATATGTTGGAAGATGTCCAATGCAAGAGCTACCCTCACAAGCCAAACAAGTGTCATTCTTTCTAGATGGCTTGTTGAGCTCTAAACTATGCTCCTATGTGTACTTAAAAGAACCCAGAACGCTAGAGAAGTGTGTACAAATTTGCATAGACATTGAGGACAACTTAGGAGATGAGTTGGAACTCTCAAAGGTCTACAAGGACTCAGACTGTTCATCTCTAGCATCCACAAAATTGTCTAGCTCAATAGAGGACCTAGCAGAAAAAGTGGCCCAAAAACTAGGAGTTTCTAGTAAACAGATGCCTAGGGTAACAACAAACAAGTGTTGTTACACCTGTGGTGGCGATCACATGGCAAATGTGTGTCCCAATGCAACACAACCACAAGCCAACCCTAGTGGCCAATACTGTACAATTGAGAGAAGATACACAAATCACACGGCTCAAGACTGCCCATACAACAAACAAGCAGTAAGACAAAACTACCCGCAAGTATACGCACAGCCAGGTAGGTATCAAGGCCAATACAATGCTCAGCCTTATTACTATAAGCCTCCTCAAAACTACCCGTATCAAGCTCAACAAAGACCTCAACCTATTTTAGCTCAGCAGCCACCCCCACCAGCGAATGTCATCTCAGTCAAATACGCTGCTGCAGAAGAGAACCTAAGTAGGGCCTTAGTGCCTTCTTCACCTTTGATCACAGAGAGTGACCCGAACTCAAACAGTTTTGACTCTACTCATGTAGATAGTCCACCCGCATACTACACAGAGTCACCAAAACACGTAGAGACATATCATTATGATAGTCCACCAATGGAACCTAGTTGGGAGCCCGACTATGCTAATGTGATGTACACAAACCCGAATCCGCGGCCCCAATTAAGACAACAAAGACCACAAGGCCCTAGAGGACCATGCTTTAGGTGCCAAGGAGATCATTTCATAAAGGTTTGTCCACACCCTCCGATAGCAGGACAGTCGTAGTACTATAACATACAAGGCTTTTGTGCCGATTGTGGTAAAGAGCACATCATAAAAGATTGCCCTAAGAACCCTGCGAATGCTTCAAATGTGACACCGATCAATGTGATAGGTATTGTAAACAACGCAGATGGATCCAACCCTACATACGTGCCTATCCAAGCTATAACAAGAGCCCAGGCACTCTTACAGAATCAGCAACACAATCAGGAGAAAGTAGCCGGAACTAGTGAAGTTGCAGAATCTAGCAGTAAAAAGACAAAATCTTGGAAAGATTCCAGAGAAAGAATTAAGAGAAAATGGAGTAAGAGGATAACAGAACTGGAAGGAAGTCTCAAGGAATCTAGAGCCAAAATCCTAGAATTGACTTCACAAGAATTGAATCAAGAGAACCTAGCGCAAAAATCAGGATCAGTTTTAGCGGAACCCATACCAGAAAATCTAGACATGATGTTTCGTGCATATCAGGCTAGATTAAAAGAGGGACCTCAAGTACCTGAAATGAGTAAGAACTACCCTCGAGCAGACTTAGAAATTGAGAGGACTAAACTTTGCATGAAGATGGTAGAATTAGCACAAGCTTTGTTCGAAGCCTCTAGATATCTTAATTGGAATAACATGGCAAAACCTGAATTACACTTTCAAGGTCTAATGGAGAGGCTAGAATACTTGATAGAAAGCAAAGAGAAAAAGGATCACATAGGAATCTTAGTGTCCGAGAGACACAAGAAAGGAATGCACCATCCCTATCTCAAGTGCCAAATACAGAAGGGGAAGACAACCTGTCTTCTATACATAGATATTCACATGAATTTTTGAGAGAAATCCAAGAAGAGAAATGGAGAAAAGAACAAGGAACCCATCCTCCTATTCAAGAAATAGACAACTTGCAAGAGCAATTTCACCAAGACATCCCCTCTATTTACGATGATGTAGAGGAAGAGCAATTGAGTGAACACACAGGTTTTGAATCCAATTCTTTACAAGAATTACCTCAGTTCACAAGACCTTGGGAAGCAAAGTCTATTAGTATGAGAGCACCCACGATAATAGTGAGGAATGAAGAATCAGTAATCCCTCGAAACACGGAAGTGATCAAGAACACTAAAGTACAGTGTAATCTCACTCTAGAGGAGTTGTTAAAGGTTAAACCAGAACTGTGGAAACATGTAGCAAATCAATTCCTTGAGCTTGCTACAACTTCCTCACAGATAGGAACACACAAGAAGGTACCAGAGATACCAGTAGAAAAGATCGGAGATGTAAGTGAAGGAGAGGAAGGTAACACTTATCTTCCAATAACCCATTAGGGCTACACCACGAAAGCCATCTTAGATTCAGGAGCCAGAGTAGCCATCGCTACCACCGCTTTATGGAAACGTTGGGGTAAGCCAGCACTCAGACCTACCAGGATGAAACTACAAATGGCTGATGGACACATAGAAAAACCATTAGGCTTACTAGAAGGCATATCTCTCACCACATGTGGTGTGGAGCTTGAGCATACCTTTGCCATTTGTGATTTTAGTAAAAATCATGCTTATGAGATGATATTGGGACGACCATTCATGCGTCAGTTGAAAATTGTACAAGATTGGGGAACTAATTCTTTGTACTTGCAACATTTAGGAGTGACTACGAAAGTCAATCTTAAAGACTATTCACATCGAGATGTACCCCCAATACAATGGAATACCATCCATAAGACACCAGTAGAAACAGAATCAGTATACTCTTTGGAGTCAGACCCCTCATGGTTACACGAGGACACTCATCTATGGATGTGTAAGGTAGCAAAACAAGAGGAAGAACGGTTAGAAGCTAGGACCTTAGGTGCAGAACAACATCCACGAACCCTTCAAGACCCAGCTTACGCACCAGTAATATTTCTAGATGAAGAATTTGAACCCCATGGTTGGGCAGAAACCCTAGCAACCATGGATGTAGCCATCAATGAAGAACAATGGACACCCCACTGTGACGAGGATGGCTATGATATCTCAGTTTTCACGATATAGCCAATCATGTGTGATTCAATTTTAGAAGAATGTGAACCTAGCACTGATGCATTTGAGGATGCGAGTGATTTCGATTTAGAATCAATTATTATGGACTCACCCTTTGCATCAGAAGAAGAAGGATTTTACGAAGTAGAAACTTACCCTCAGACACACGAAGAAATTATGAATGATGTGAGAATAGCCACTCAAGTGACTAGCAAGAGTGAAGGCAAGAAAAGAAAGAAGAAAGAAACCATGTCAAAGGAAGAAGAATCTCTATTTGAAGTACCCGAGAACTTCAAGAAGTATGAAATAGAAGATAGACGAATAATGGTACGAATGCCGAACAGAAAAGCTGACATTGGAGAAGTATATGATAATCGAGAGAAAACCAAGAAAATAATAGTTGCCATAGAAGGAGAAGAAGAAAAATGTACATACATAGGGCATGATTTGACGATAGAAGAAGAAGAAGAATTAGTTGCCCTATTGTGCGAATATAGAGATGTGTTCGCTTGGAGTTACAAAGACTTGAAAGGAGTAGATCCAGACATATGTTCTCATAGAATCCCTATGACTCCAGATGCAAAACCCACGAAACAGAAGCCATACACGTACAATGATAATTACGCTGCGAAGATTAAAGAGGAGATAGATCGTTTGATAGAAGCAGGATTCATTTATGAAATTGAGCATACCGAATGGGTATCCCCCATTGTGGTTGTGCCCAAGAAGAACGGAAAATTTTGTGTGTGTATTAACCTTAAAAAAGTTAATGCCGCCACGATTAGAGACAGTTATCCTCTTCCTATCATAGAACATTTATTGGAAAGAGTTGCAGGCAAGGAAGTTTACAGCTTCCTTGATGGTTTCTCAGGCTATAATCAAGTAGCCATTGCTCCAGAAGATCAACACAAGACGGCTTTTGCCACTGAATGGGGCATATTTGCATTTTGTGTGATGCCATTTGGCTTAACAAATGCACCCGCTACTTTCCAGCGACTCATGTGTCATGTTTTCAAGGAATTCTTACGTAAGAATTTGGAAGTCTATGTCGATGACTTATGTGCTCATTCGAATGTCAGACAGACACATATCCCAGAATTAAGACAAATATTTGACAAATGTCGAGAATACCAAGTTTGTTTGAACCTAGAAAAGTGTGTTTTCATGGTCAGACAAGGCAAAATTCTAGGACACATTGTGTCAAAGAATGGAATTTTGATAGACGAAGAAAAGGTGAAAGTAATTGCAGATCTACCTAGACCAACTAACGTGAAAGAAGTACAGGCATTTATGGGCCATTGTGGTTATTATAGACGATTCATACACATGTATGCAATCATATCCAAGCCATTGTACTCTCTTTTGACCCATTTTGAATGGATAGATGAGTGTGAGAATTCATTCAATGAACTTAAACGACGTTTGTGCTGAGCACCTATATTAACAACCCCGGATTGGAGCAAGCCATTCCATGTACATGTGGATGCATCCAACTATGCCATAGGATGTGTGTTAGCACAACCCACGAGTGAAGGTAATATAGATCTCCCCATAGCTTACGCAAGCAGACAGTTGAACGCAGCGGAAAGAAATTACACCACGACGAAACGAGAAGGATTAGGGATGATCTACGCGGTAAAGAAATTCAGGCATTATTTGTTGGCAAACAAGTTCAAGTTCTTTACAGATCATCAAGCACTATTGTACTTAGTCAATAAGCCATGTAATACGGGAAGGCTGATACGTTGGTTTCTATTACTCATGGAATACGATTTTGAAGTAGTAGTCAGGAAAGGAAAGACACATCTTAGAGCTGACCACCTTTCAAGATTAACCTCAGGAGAAGCTCCTCAAGGAGTAGTGGATGAATTACCCGATGCATATTTGTTTAACCTTGAGATAGCACCAGAATGGGCTAAGCCTATAGTCCCGATTCTCACGTATGGACCCAAGAATCCTAAGTTAAGGATCAAGGAAGGAGAGATTACCAAGTGTAGCTCAATGATGAGTAGCACCTCCTTTAATGTCAATCCGGGAAGACGAGAGGATGGTATGAAGACCTCGAGCAAGTGGCGGCACAAGTGCGTGAGTGAGAAGCACACAAGCATGCACACACATACACACACACACGCGCACACAAGGCAAGACAAAGAGTGAGAATCAATGGAGCTTTTAGATTACTTTCAAAATGCTCTTACAAGTTCGTTTCAATTACAATCTAACCTCAAAAATGAGCTCTCTAACTCTTTTTATAGTTTTTGACTAGCTTTGGCCCTGTCCAGACCTAGTGTCCGGCCTAGTTAAAAATTAGGTTCCAGGGCTTATTTGAGGGCTCAAACGAAGTCTAAAAATTATGAAATTTGGTACGATGGTACTTCTAATACTCCTCAAGCTCGAGGACTCCTCGGCTTGCACAAAATGGAGTCTATTCTACCAAAAACGGGATTTACAATGTTTGTGTAGTGATTAAAATCACTTGAGTTGTACATCATCCATGGGGAAAAATGATCTGGCCTTGTTGCCGTATTGTGCATGACTCCTCTGTTGCTTTGTATGCCAACACTCCCCCCTTCCTAGCGTCTGTCGCCCCTGACAGACCTTTGTTCTCGCGGGTGGTCGATGTAATATTGGATGACATTGGTGGCCAGTTCATGTTCTCCTATCCTTAAGCCTCTTGCTAGATCGGCTTCCAATGCCTCCCAATTTATTGCACCGGGGGTCTCTGGTTGCGGGGTGGTGTAGTACTCTGAATACATTGCTTGTTCACAAGCAAACAGTTGAAGCAGATGTGTCGGCTTTGGTGCGAAAATCTCCGAGTGATACTCCCAGAAACCTGATCTGAACATCTCTTCGAAAGTCTGTTTGTAGCAGGCGGGGAGATATTTGATGCGTGCATGCCAAGCGTAAGCCACACGGATACTGGGGGTGGTGCTCATGTCATACACCAAGTCGTAATTTCCATTGCTAAACCCCGGAAGACGTACCTGTGGTGCGGCTGCATTTCTAAAAGTCTTCAGCACAACTTGCATCATATCTAAGATTTTAAGCATCATTTGCGCTGCTACATCTTGCATGGGCTTCAAGCGCGGCATCCAGTGGCGAATGGTTCCCATCATATATGCTACCGATGGTGGTCCTTGTGGTGGCGCGATGTACGGGTAGTTCAGCCATTCCTTGCATTGCGCATTGTTCTGTACCTTGATATTAAATGCCTTCCACGACCTGCGGCGGGGGACTGGACCGTAGCATGGGTTGTACAGGAGGTGCAACGGCGCGTTGTTCCATGTGCGTAGCATTTCTGGATAGGTCTCTAAAAGTTTCTGCCGCCATGTTGGTTGACGAATCTTGCCTTTTCGCACCTATGGAGGAAGGTCTTCGGGTTGAAATTGGGTCGCAAAAGTAGGAATCTGACCCGTGACTCTTTGTATTTCTGCATTATAATCAGCCAAGATAATATAATACGGCCTGTATTGGAGTTCCGATGAGAGAATCAGGCGTCTCGATGATAGGTTCTTAAAGTAAGCTGATTGTAACACAGTCTCCTCTATGACCCTCATGGCCTGATTTTGCACTACGGTGCGCTCTTCATGCGAAGTCCCTATTTCCTCCACTTGTCGTAACCATGGCGGCCGTGGTGCCTCGAACGTGTCCTGCGCTTCTTCGGTTTGTTGGCCTCCTGGGAATGGTTGCGGATCATATTCTTCATCAAACGTTTGTTCCACAGGAATTTGCACAACTTCTTCGTCCGTGGGAGCCTCCGGAGGGGAAGATGGTCTCTCATATTGTAGTAGGCGTGTTTGCAATTCAGTGACCTGTTCCTGGAGATCTTTTATGGCCTCGACGTTGAGAAGCGAAGCCGCAGAGGGGGTGGTTGGAGGGGCAGCTGCTGGTCCTTGTTGGTGTTCCTGCTTCAGTTGTCCTAGCTCCTCCGATAGCTTATCATGTGCTTCGAGCAGCATGGCATAATCTTCCAATATAATCTTGATATTATCGGGGGTCACTGCTTGAAACTTGGATGGGCTGATGGGTGCCCCCGGTGTGCTCTCAATAGCTGCCTCCAGGTTCTCTTGATTTTGTATTTGTAGGCGTATATTCTCTTCCTGAGCAGCCGCAAGATGGCGTTTGAGTAGTGCCATATTTCGCTGAAGTTTAGAGTTGCGTTCCAGCTGTGTCCGTAGGTGACCTTCTACCACCTGCACCGCTTCCTGATCTACGTTCTGTAACTGTACCTCCAATATGTTATGGGCTTCTTGGAGGGTTTGGAACTCTGTGTGGAGGCGAGCGTTCTCTTGTTCTAGTGCCGCAAGGCGGTGCTGTAGTGTCGCTGAGTGCTCTTGCAGGCGTTCGTTTTGTTGCTGGAGCTGAATGTAATCTGTTCTGAAATTTGATATACAAGCCAACATGGTGTCCAATGCATTTCCTATAGATGAGTGTGGGTTGTTTATCGTGGGAGATGCATGGGAAGGGAATTGGGGAAGGGAGACAGTGAATGATGTGTCTACGGAAGTTGTGTGTGTGGGTGAAATTGGTGGAGGGGGAACGGGAGGAGGTGAAACCGTGGGTGGAGGTGCCGTGGGTGGTGAAATGTCCATACCTTCAGGAGTGGGTGTTAGTGTGGGGCCTGCCGTATACATTGGTATGGTAGGTGGTGTGTGTGTGGAAGTGGTGAATAGATGTGAAGTGGGGTGGGGAGCTGAAACGACAGGGAATGGTTGAGAGCCTGGTTGAAAAGCCCTAGAAAGGAAGTCATGGAGGGATTGTAGGAATGTAGAGAGGGATGTCGGGGGTTGAGGTCGTAAATTTGAGGAGGGTTGAAAGGGTTGCGTGGTAGCAGGGAAGCCCATGAATGTGGATCTAGGGTCAGGATGACCCGTGGCTGAGGGCGTTGGGGATGGTTGCCCTAGGGCAGGCTCTAGGAGGGGTTCAGCGGATTGTGTAGGGTTGGGGTTTGCTTCGAAGATTGGATTATCAGTGGTAGAGAATAGGGTGGCACTAGAGATGGGAGTACGAAAGATGAAGGTTGGGTCAGTGGGTTGAGTGGTCGATGGGATTTCCACTGTCTCTGTTCTAGGAGGTGATGGTGGGGGAGTAGGTGGTAGTGGTTCGGTGGACTCCTCATGGGTGGCGGGGTGCTGTTGACTAGCTGTTTGGGAGGTTGGTGTAGTAGTTGGCTCTTCTGCAACTGTAACGGGGATTTGGATATTTTTACCTGAGCGAGGTCGTGTCTGGAACCTTCGTGGGTCATATTGAACTGAAGGCCTCTGAATGGCAGTGCGCACAGCTTCTACAACTCCATATGTTTCTGCCATCAATAAGAGACCTTCCCTGTACTCTGAGTCAATTCCCGCTTCTTCCAACAACTGAGTCATAAGTACTCTGCTGCTCTGTTCAGTGAGTAACTGCTGTGATCGCACTCTTTCCATAATCTGATACAGCCTTCGGAGTTCTGCTGTATATGCTGGGGCTTCAGTGGTCTCTTCTTCATATGCTTCTTCTTCTTCCGGGTGTCCGTGTTGTTGACTTTGCTGAGCGTCACTCCAATGGACATGTCTACCGTCTGTAGACTTTCTTCTTCTTCGTGAGGATGTGCCCTGCTCCTCTGCCTCTGAATAAAACTCCACATCAGAGAATTGTGTGCTTTGTAGGAATGCTTCGAAATCCTGGGGGTCCAGTCCTTCGGCCTCTCCAGTGGCAGCAAATTCGAATTCAGGTGTAACAGGAGGAGCCGATGGGGTAGGTTGTGTCGTAGTGTCAGATTCCGACCTGGGTATCCTAATGGTAAAGGGAGGTACAGTGCCCTCTCTTAGTGGTGATGCCTCAGGAGTAGTCAGGACTTCCCTTGTCTGGACACAAGGGATCGCGCCCCTCATGCGCTTGGACTGATGTGTGGACGTCTTGAGCCTTTTAAACATTTGTAATTGTGCCCAAGTTAAGGCACGTTCAATGGGAACATCATATGCTAGGCATCGGTAAATAATGCGTGTGATCGCACAGCATCCGTTCACCACTAATTTCCTAGAAGCCCGTTTGTTTGCTTCATACAACTGATCTATAATCCACACTGGTAGCTTAATAGGTAACGCACCTGCTTCCGCCAAGTAGAGAGCAAACCAGATCTTCTTGTGTGGTTGCGTGAATCGGTCTTGGCCGGGGAAGGCGAAATGTTGCATGCACATGCGGAGAGGGATGGACACATTTGGGGTGAGTGCTGCCATGTCTTTCAGCTTCACTAGTTTCCTGTCCTTCATATTGGTGGGAACGAGAGCATCCTTTTCTGAGGGCACATGCGTGCCATGCATATTTAAAGCGTCGCTTACCAACTCCACAGTAAGTTCAAACCTCTTCAACTCGTTGTTGCCCAGCAATGAGGGGAGAACAAATGATCCGGGTTGGTCCTTATCTTCATTAGCTTGTAATGTGGAGACCAAATAGTAACATCGGAGGAGATCGGGTTTAGGTAGTGGGGCTTCAAAATATTCCGCCAACCCTGCTCGTTGCCATATGGTCTGGAGATCTTCGGTGTTCTGTAAAGTCTCGAACTCTTTGGAGAAAAATTGGAATCTCACCCATGATCTGTCATACTCGCATTTAGACTCCCAGATATACTTGGCCTCTCCTAATGGACCGGGCATGCCATTGAACCAATGAGAATTGGCATGGACTCTTTCCGTGATCCCTGTAGGTGGGTCTGGCACCGGGATTTGCTGAAGGTGTTGCATCTCCACTGGTCGTTCAGTCGGGGGCACGTCCACAGGTAGGCTATCCACATCAATTCCTGCAGTAAGTATCCCTACTTGTGAGCCCGAACTTGTCGCTTCTGCCATTTTTTTCTTCTTGCCTTCTGATTCTGTGAGAATATAGAATCATGTGTTAACATCGTAATGGACAGAATAAATCCGTTGTAGTCCCCGTTACAACATTAACATGAGGTAGATGGTGAGTTAGTGGTTAGTAAGTGCACGAAGACAGTGAGTGTAGTTAATGTTTGTGTATTCCTAGGAGACTAATGCCGTGAGTAAGTGGGGTGAATTTACAAATTGGGGTCGGGGGGTTTATTACAGGCCCTAGGCTGCCAAATGCAGTGAATGGGCTTTGCTTTCGGTTTCAGAGAGGCTCTAGAGAGCTTTTTCGGTGTCGTGGTTTGAAAACGAGGCCTTTTTGGGACCCATTTACAATTAATTACATGCACGCTCTTGGGTCTTGGTGTGCTCATGAGCGTTGAGAACGAGTGAATACTAGCAGTATGCGTAGCTGCGTTATGCTGTTTAGGCTGTGGCCTCAGCGTAGCTACTTGTGCCATCAAGCAAGCCTTAGGCACCCAAATTTGTCTTGATTGTGGGCTAGCCTTCATCGACTTCCTGGGCACCCAAATATATTTCACGTTAGTAGAAGAATTTCCGAAAGACTTCTTATTAGTGTCGTGTTGTTTGTTACTAATAAGAGGCTTTGCTCGTGTGGTTGGCTTGAGTGCAACCGGGTGTTCGCCTTTCCGCACCCACACTTGTTTCACTTGCTGGGACATTTTGCTGTGCAGGTACTTTGGATCCCCGTCATAGGTAGTACTCTGCTTCTTCGGCCTGTGATCCACCTTGGGTCGTTGCCTTCTTCTGGCCTTTGGAAAAGAAGGGAATTCCTTTGCATCCCGAACTCCTTTTTTGCGAATATCCTTCCTCTGCAACACATAGTTTTGGACAAGAACAGCATGGTCAACTTCATGTGCACCCCTGGAAGGACCAGGAGTCTGTGCCTTTCCTAGTTCCTTGAGTGCTCCATTGTCTAATTCTACTGTAACTCGATTATGATTGACCCATACCTGAAGAAGCCCACTTCTTAGGTTTAAGTTGACTGCTTGGTCATAGATCCAGTCTTGACCCAAGACAAGAGGTTCAGTGAGATCCTCATCTTGACACACTAGTGCTTTAACTGTCATTGCCTCATCATGAATGTAGAGGGGAAGTTCCACCTCGCCCATGCAAGGGGTTTCCACGCCTCCCAATCCTATGAGATATGCTTCCACAGGATTGACAGTTAACTGTAACTCTTGACAGTAAGACACTCTGACAGCACTAGCGGCTGCACCTGAGTCAATCAAGGCTTTTACAGTCCTTGCACTCTTTTCTTGTCCTATATCTAGGGTTACGAAAGGACGTCGATCAGTTATCCTAGGTGAGCTGGTTCCTGCGACATCACACATTGCCATATGATATCCTTGATCTGCATAGTCATTTGTTCTAGGCTGCTCTCTACCTTGCCTTCGTAATTTCATCCTTCTGATGCGTTCTAAAGCTTCTGCTTGAGCTTCCTCTCTAATTCGCTTCTCTTCCTCTTTGCGTTTCTTAGCAGTGTTGAGTCGGCTGAGCATTTCCTCCGTGAGGGGTTCCTGATACAACTTGACTTTGCATCCGCTAATATAGTTAGGGAGAACATCGCCCTCTAATGTGGCTAATTGTACTGCTCCACTCGTGGAGATCCTATTGATGATCATAGGTCCGTAGCCTCTCTTTTCTAGCTTCCTCGCGTGTTGTTTTAGTGTATAGACTAAGACTAGATCTCCTGCTTTCAAGCCTTTATCCTTCACGTGGGCATCAAAGTATGCCTTCTGTCTCTTCTTGGCTGCATATATCCCTGCAGCGGCTCTCAGTCTTGTTTCTCCTAATCGTTCAAGGTCAAAGATCCTAGAGGAGAGCTCATGACCTGTCCATTCGTGCTCTTGTGCTACCCTCAATGTAGGGATCAGGAAGTCCAAGGGTAGCACAACATTTTGGCCAAATACCATCTGAAAGGGAGTGGCTTGGAGTACCGTTTTGTAGGCCACTCGATATGCCCAAACAGCATGGTGTAGCTGTTTGTCCCAATCAGAGCGTTTAGTGTTCACTAATTTCGTCAGTACATTGCATAAAATCTTATTAGTGCTCTCAGCTTGTCCATTAGCTTGAGGGTGATAAGGAGCAGACTTCTTGTGTATTACCAAGAATTCTTGGAGTAGATTTTCAATCACTTCGTTCAAGAAATGAGTGCCTCTATCGCTTACCAGCTCTATAGGTAGCCCGTATCTTGTGAATACATTCTCAAACAAGAATTTGGCAATTGTTTGAGCATCGTTCTTGGTTGTAGCTTTTACCTCAACCCACTTGGTGAGATAATCTGTTGCCACAATGATGTATTCCGCATGAGAACCTTTAGCTAGGGGATTAATAGGACCTATGAAGTCTATTCCCCATTTAGAGAATGCACGTCCACCCATCATAGGTTTCAATGGCATCTCATCTTTGCGTATAGGATACTGAGTCCTCTGACAGACATCACACCGTTTCACATAGGTATGTGCATCCATGTGAAGGGTAGGCCACCAGAAGCCCGCAAATAGTATTGCCTTGATTACCCGATCTGGTCCAAAGTGTCCTCCTGCTACACCTCGGTGAGCAGTTTCCAAGATCTTCAGATATTCACTCTCATGGACACACAGTCTCAGGTAACCATCCTTTCCGCGTTTGTATAGATTATCACCAATGAGTGAGTAATCCAAGGCTTCTTGTTCTAAACTCCTTTTCCTAGCCAGAGTCATGTCTGGAGGGAATGTGTTTGTCCTCAGGAATGATACTAGTGGTTCGCTCCAATCTGGCACAATGGATACTTGATAAAGAGTGGCATGTTCCACTGGTGGTTTAGTGCAACAGATTGGGCATTCCTTGCACAACTTTTGGACATCAGCTTCCATAGTTGGCCAATGCACTCCGAGTCTCCTTAGAGTTTGTAACGTTCGTTGCTTTGAATGGTGTTGCTCTAGTGCACCTACATGTGCTAATTGCAACCATTTAGCGTACTCATCCTCTTCTACGCAACAAGCCAAGATCCCTTGATCTGTGTGCTTGTACATGCTTCCTGCCATGATGTGGTACTTCTGGGCTTTTACAACCTCTCTATTCCGTGTGTTTACGACTGGATGATTAGGCCCGTAGGTCAATACTGGTACCAGTGGCTTAGCCCACTGTGGTATAACTTCCAAATTAAACAAGTAAGCATCAGGAAGGTCATCTGACACTCCTTGTGGGGCTTCTCCTGATGTGAGCCTAGAGAGGTGATCTGCTCTCAAGTGAGTCCTACCCTTTCTTACCACAACCTCAAAGTCATATTCCATTAACAAGAGAAACCATCTTACTAATCTTCCTGTATTGCATGGCTTGTTTACGAGATATAACAATGCCTGATGATCAGTAAAAAATTTAAACTTATTTGCAAGCAAATAGTGTCTAAATTTCTTAACTGCGTATACCATGCCTAATCCTTCTCTCTCCGTAGTGGTGTAATTCCGTTCAGCCGCATTCAATTGTCTACTGGCATAGGCAATTGGAAGATCCATATTACCTTCACCGGTAGGTTGTGCAAGCACACATCCAATAGCATAATTGGATGCATCCACATGAACATGGAATGGCTTATTCCAATCTGGTGTGGTCAAGATTGGTGCTGAACATAATCTTCGTTTAAGCTCTTGGAAGGAATTCTCACATTCATCCGTCCACTCAAAGTTTGTCAGAAGTCCGTACATGGGCTTTGCTATGACAGCATACATGTGTATAAATCGTCGATAATAACCACAATGCCCCATGAAAGCTTGTACTTCCTTGACATTCTTTGGCCTAGGTAGCTCTGCGATGGCTCTCACTTTCTCTTCGTCTGTAGATATGCCATTCTTTGACACTATGTGTCCTAGAATCTTGCCTTGCCTGACCATAAAAACGCACTTTTCTGGGTTCAGGCAGACTTGATATTCTCTACATTTGTCAAAGATTTGTCTGAGTTCAGGGATATGGGTTTGTCTAATGTTGGAATGAGCACAAAGATCATCAACATAGACTTCTAAACTCTTCCTCAGGAACTCCTTAAACACATGGCACATCAGCCTCTGGAAGGTAGCTGGTGCATTGGTAAGCCCAAATGGCATTACTCTAAAAGCAAAAATACCCCATTCTGTGGCAAAGGCTGTCTTATGCTGATCCTCTGGAGCTATGGCTACTTGATTGTAGCCAGAAAATCCATCAAGGAAGCTGTACACTTCCTTGCCTGCCACTCTTTCTAAGAGATGTTCTGTGATGGGAAGCGGATAGTTATCTCGAATCGTGGCGGCATTAACCTTTTTCAAGTTAATGCACACACGCAGCTTGCCATTCTTCTTGGGCACCACTACGATGGGGGATACCCATTCGGTGTGCTCAATTTCGTAGATAAATCTAGCTTCAACCAGTCTATCTATCTCTTCTTTGATCTTAGCAGCGTAATTATCGTTATATGTATAAGGCTTTTGCTTAGAGGGTCTGGCGTCTGAAGTCATGGGGATGGTGTGCGAGCATATGTCCGGGTCAACACCTTTCAAATCCTTGTAACTCCAAGCGAATACGTCTCTGTATTCTCTTAGCAAGGCAATCAATTCGTGCTCTTCTTCTTCTGTCAGGTCATGGCCTATATACGTGCATCTCTCCTCTCCTTCTTCTATGGCCACTACTATTTTCTTGGTGGTTTCTTTGTTATCATAGGCCTCTCCTGATTGTGCCTCCCGTTTAGGCATTCTTATCATGACTCTCCTGTCATCTATCTCATACTTTTTAAAATTTTCGGGGACCTCAAACAAAGATTCTTCCTCTTCTGGTGAGGCTTCTCTCTTCTTTCGTTTCTTTCCTTCTTCCTTCGGGGTCACATGTGTTGCTAATCTTACATTAGTTGCAACCTCTCCATGCCTCTGGGGTTGAAATTCTACTTCATGGAAGTATTCTTCATCTGATGTAAATGGTGGGTCCATAATGATTGACTCTAGATCAGAGTCACTTGCATCCTCAAATACATCAGGGCTAGGTTCGCATTCTTCTAGAACTGCCTCTCCCATGATTGGCTCTATGGAGAAGACTGAAATGTCATAGCCATCCTCATCACAGTGAGGTGTCCATTGTTCTTCATTGATGGCTACATCCATTGTTGCTAAGATTTCTGCCCAACCGTGAGGTTCAAATTCTTCGTCTGGAAAAACTACAGGTGCATAGGCTGGGTCTTGGATTGATCTATGGGTTTCTTTCGCACCTACCTCTCTGGCTTTCTCTCTCTTCTCTTCTTCTATTGCTACCTTGCACATCCATAAGTGGGTGTCTTCATGCATCCATGAGGATCCAGACCCTATGGAATGCACCGATTCTGTGTCATCTTTGGCTCTATGGATGGGATTCCATTGGATAGGAGGGACATCTCTATGAGAGTAATCCTTGAGATTAACTTTGGTTGTAACACCCAAGTGCTGCAGGTACAAAGAATTGGTTCCCCAATCCTGTACCACTTGCAACTGTCGCATGAATGGTCTTCCCAAAATCATCTCATAGGCATGATTTTTGCTGAAGTCACATATAGCAAAACTATGCTCAAACTCGACACCACAAGTGGTGAGAGTTATTCCTTCTAGCAATCCTAGGGGTCTCTCAATATGACCATCGGCCATCTGCAATTTCATTCTTGTTGGCCTGAGTGCTGGCTTGCCCCAACGTTTCCATAAGGAGGTGGTGGCAATTGCAACTCCTGCACCTGAGTCCAAAATTGCCTTGGTGGTGTATTCCTGGTAGGTGATGGGAAGATAGGTGTTCCCTTCTTCACCTTCACACATATCTCCTATCTTATCCAAGGGAATTTTTGGCACTGTCCTATGGGATCCTACCTGGGAACGAGATTTTGCTATCTCTGGTACTTGTTTGGCTACATGTTTCCATAATTCAGGTCTAACCTTGAGTAGCTCTTCTAACTTGAGATTACACTGCACGTTAGTGTTCTTCACTACCTCTGTGTTCCTAGGTATGACTGAGTCGTCGTTCCTTACCATGACTGTGGGTGCTCTCATACATGTGGACTTTGCTTCCCATGGACCTGTGAAGTGGGGTAGCTCCTGTATGGAATTAGACTCAAAGTCCAATCTCTCATGAGACTGAGTACTCTCATGTTCCCCGTAAATGGATGGGATGTCTTGTGGGAATTGGTCGTGTGCATCATCCACAAGTTCAAAGGGAGGGGCGACTTCACTTTCGTTATCCCATTTGTCTTCTTGAATCTCTCGTAGGAAGTCTGGTGCAAACCGATTCATAGAAGAAGAAGTGTCTGGCTCAGTAGAATTAGGCGCATAAGCAACCTGGGAAGGAGGGCTTATTCTTCCGTTGGCTCTCTCCTTGCTCTCATGAATGGCTGGAGCACAAGCTTCTTGGGGAGGATTGCTCATTCTATTACTCTTCCGAGCAGGCTCATACACTCCCTGAGAAGGAATGTAGGCAGACTGTGGAGGTACGTGAGCTTCCGAGGGAGGCTCATCTGCCTTTTGGGGGGGAAGATAAGCTTCTTGAGGAGGCACATGGGCTTCCTGACGAGGCTGGCTTATCCGTTCTCTTGCCCTTTCCTTTCTTTGAGGGTTAGGATCCTTTTCTGACTGTGCAATTAGCCTCTCTATTCTTTCTAAGGAGGGAAAACTGTCTGGTTTAGTGGAATTGGCCACATAAACTTCCGATTGGGAATGGTTCATGTTTTTGCTTGCTTTTTCTTTGTCTTGATTTTTTTCTTCCTTGTCAGATCTTGCAATTATCCTCTCTAGCTTCTCTAGGAATCCATCCAAGTGTAATTGCGTTTTGGCTGAGCCCGAGTAATTGAAAAGGCGACTGGCTTCAAACATAGTCTGAGCCAATGCGACCATTTTCGCGCACAGTTTGGTTCTTTCTATCTCTAGGTCAGCTCTAGGATAGCACTTGTCATGATCCGTGACGTTTGGCCCTTCTTGGATTCTGGCCTGATATGCTTTAAGCATCATGTCTATGTCTTCAGGAGTGGGATCAGCTAATACTGATCCTGTTTGGGGTGGTGGGTGGGTTACGTGGGGTGTCTTAGAGGGTGAAGGGATGGAAGGTGATGGGGATGGTCGCGGTGGGAATGTGTGAGAGTGCGATTGAGATGTGATCTCTATGATTTTAGCCTTGGTTTCTCGTAGACTTTCCTCAAGTTCACTCATCTTCTTTGCCCATTGCCTTTTCATGCGTTCGCGGCTATCTCTCCAAGCTCTTGTTCTCTTTTTATTTTGGCTCTCAGTATCGCTAGTGTCTGGGCTCTTTTCCTTGCCTACCCCTGGGTTTTGCTTCACTGCTTGAGCTCTCGTGACTACCTGTACGGGTGCAGTGGAAGTAACACTTCCGCTGGAATCTACCACTAACTCAATAACATTGATGGGCGTGATTTTTGGCATATTATTGGGGTTCTTTGGGCAATCTCGTAAGAGATGCTCTTTTCCACAATCTTGGCAGAAGCCTTGGATCGTCACTGACTGGGGTTGTGTAGGTGGAGGCAAGGGACAATCACGAATGAGGTGATCTCCTTGGCATCTATAGCACGGTCCTCTTGGGAATGGAGGTCTTACCTGCCTAGATTGAGGCCTAGGGTTGGGGTTTGCATACATGACGTTCGTGTAATCTGACTCCCAACTAGGTTCGTTTGTCTCTTCGCTATAATAGGACTCACCATGCTCAGGAGACTGCATGTAGTAGGCCTGGGGGCTATCAACATGTGTAGAATCAAAGCTATGGTCACTCGGGTCACTTTCAGAAAGCAAGGATGTTACAGGGACTATAGCTCTATTCAGGTTCTCTTCTGCAGCGGTATACTTTACCGGAATCACATTAGCTGGGGCTGGGGGTTGTTGTGCTAGCACAGGCTGAGGCCTTTGTTGGTTTTGATATTGAGGTTGGAAATTTTGTTGTGGCCTGCCGTATGGTTGTGGAGGGTACTGGTTCTGATATCTGCCTTGTTGGTAGGGCTGAGGGTAGGGTTGCCTAACCGCCTGCTTGTTGTATGGGCAATCTTGTGCGGTGTGGTTGGTGTATCTCCGTTCTATGGTGCAGTACTGGCTACTAGGGTTTACTTGGGGTTGAGCCATAATAGGGCAGACATTCGCCATATGGTCACCACCGCATGTATAGCATCTTTTCACAGGGGCAAACCTTGGGATTTGTTTGCTAGTTACACCTAATTTCTGAGCTACTTTTTCGGCAAGTTCCTCAATTGATGTGGCTTGTGTGGAAGATTGACTAGATGCACTATCTGAATCTTTGTAAATTTTGGACAGCTCTAGCTCTTCTCCTAGGTTATCTTCAATGTCAATGCACATACGTACACACTCTTCTATAGTCCTAGGGTCTTTCAGATACACGTAGGATCTCAATTTTGGACTCAGCAATCCGTCAAGGAATAAGGCTACTTGTTTAGCAGATGTGGGTAGCTCCGAAATAGGGCACCTTTCAAGATATTGTCTAAATCTTCTTCCGGCCAATCTGACAGTCTCTTGGGGGGTCTGTTTGAAGCTGTGAATCAATGAGGAGGTATTGTGTCTTATGCCGCTCTTGGAGAACTCAATAATAAATGCTTCTAGGAGTTGGTCTATGCTCCTGAACTGGCGCTCATCCAATGGCTGAAACCATGTAAGTGCCGTATTCCTAAGGGTTAGACCGAAGGCGTTGTACTGCGTGAACAGATCCTCAACTTGTTCAGCTCTCAAGACTTGCTTGAACTCCGCCACATGATCATAGGGATCTCCTGTGCCGTCAAAGTAATTCTTCATGGACTTAACTAGCTGGGTGGGTCTCAAAGTTCTTGTGTGCTCTCTAGGCCTCGGCAGAGGGAATCCCTCTACATTTCTTTGATTCCTGTGGGCTCTAAGCATCTCAGGTTCTACCCTATTCGTCTCCGTTCTCGTTCTTTCTCTGCCTACTGGATTGGCAAAACTTACTTCTGGTCTATCTTTACTTCTGTCTCTTTGCATACCATGAGCCTGGGATGTTCCAGCTCCAGGGTGACCATAGGATACATTTGACCTTGGTTGGGGGAAAATGAATTCGCCCTTCCAAGTGTAAGCATGCCTATCATTTTCTGTCACCACAAAGATCCTCTCCGAAGTGTGGTCTAAGTAGGTCACTCTACCTGGGCTATCTGGATCCTTAAACTCATAGATCATGATTGTTCCTATATCAATTGGGTGATCCGGTTTATACCTCCAAAAGGCTTCGTCCGTTTCTCGATTGAGAAGCAAATCTATGCACTTGTTATCTTGGGGGACCCACTCAGGCGTGATAATCCTAGTGAGAACTGATTTACCTCGAGGGGTTCTAGGTTCCACTCCCATGTTTCCTTGTTCCACGTCACCTAAGTCCGCTTCTGAAATTACATTTCCAAATTCATCTGTCCTATCTGGATGACTGGTGACTACGTATATGGTTCCTTCCTTGTCCAGGTATGCACCGTTTTCAAACTTGACAGCTGGGTGCTCTAGTCCTATGGATTGGTCAGGGTTTTTAATCTGGACCACGGATCTTCCTAGGCCGTCCTCATAGATGCTAGCACCTAATCGGTTGGTCCTAAGGTATTCTAACTGTGTTTTGTAAGGGCCTTCTACCCTGTACAAGTAAGGCACCCCTGAACTTCCCGTAGGTCTGTCCATGCCTTGAGACATCTCTGATTCACTGGTATCAGAGCTAGGGTAATGAGAGTGGTGACTCAACTGTTGAGCCCAAGACCTTGCAGTGTGATTGACACTAGCCTCTGAAGACCTAAGGCTTTGTCTCTCTCTTACTAGGTGTCGTCCTGATCTAAGGTTCATATGCCTATCTAAGTAGCCCAATTCTTTGCCCAAAGTACAACCTCGTTGCCGATCAGTTGGTACCACTCACTTGATTCTTTTTAGTTATGCCTCGTGTGTAAAGTCTTGTCTGCTATTACGTCGTCAGGAATACTTGAATGTTCTTCGTACTTTCAGGTTGATCGTCCCACGTTAGGTTCTTTCCCTTATGTTGTCGACGGTACAGAGATTAAGTTTTTAGCTTGAACTTGAGTTTTTAGGCAGTCTTCAACTTGATAGTGGCCTATCGTCGCCCTGACTTACTCCTACTTCTAATCGTTCTTAGCCTAAGCTAGGAATTGACGAAGAGGAGTTGAGAATATTCCGACCTTTCTTGCCGAACCTTGCTCTTTAGTGCTCGAGAAGTTGATTCTCAAGCGTGCGCCACACCCTTGCTTGGATACTCTCACTTGCTTCTCAATAGGCCTGCATAAATCCCAAGATTAGCTCCAAGTAGACCTTTCAATTGACAGATAATTTATTTCAGACACTTTTTTAATGACCCTTGTTCCCCCTTTTGTATTGCTAGAAATTTCCTCTAGAGCTCCCTTGGTGTTTCTACCCTTCTGTGTGCCACTTCCAATTATCCTATCTGAAATTCAACGCGTTATTCTTATAAAAAACAGTTGAGGGTGTATAGTATACGTCACGAGCTTTCCGACAAGCCCTAGAGCTCAGGAAATGGATTTCATATGCAAAAGTTATGACCGTTCAGGGTTTAGGGGGTTACTAGACAGACAGAACCTCTCAGGGTTTTAATGCAATTTCTAAGGCCTTTGTAAGTACATGAGTACTTGAGAGTGCAAATATAGCCAAAATTTTAGCTTTTAATTTTTTGCCGAAAATGTCTGTCTATCGCGATAGACGGTGTCTGTCGCGATAGACACAATCTATCGTGGGGGCTGTCTGTCGCGATAGACGGTGTCTGTCGCGATAGACAGTGTCTATCGTGGATTTCTGTCTGTCGCGATAGACGGTGTCTGTCGCGATAGACGGTATCTGTCGCGGATTTCTGTCTGTCGCGATAGACGGTGTCTGTCGCGATAGACGCTATCTGTCGTGAAATTCTGTCTGTCGTGATAGACGGTATCTGTCGCGGAATTCTGTCTGTCGCGATAGACGGTATCTGTCGCGGAATTCTGTCTGTCGCGATAGACGGTGTCTGTCGCGATAGACGATATCTGTCGTGAAATTCTGTCTGTCGCGATAGACGGTGTCTGTCGCGATAGACTCTGTCTGTCGTGGGTCTCTGCCTATCGCGATAGACGGTGTCTGTCGCGATAGACTGAAAAAACGCAAATTTTTGAAAAACTTCTAGTGATCTAGAATGCCCTGAAGGTGTAGGTTACAGTGCTCATCATGCATTCACAAAATGTTAAGATTTTCTGTCTGTCGCGATAGACGGTGTCTGTCGCGATAGACAGAGGTTGTCGTCCCGGGACCTGTGCAGAGCCTGTCGTACCTGCGCACACTGCTGGGGATGATGGTACAGCAACAAACCTGCAAAATAGCTCAAGAAACATGCAAAAACAGCGCATGCAAATTCGCTCTCTCGCTCTCTCTCACAAGTGAAATGAGGGAAATGAGGTGGAGATGGGGATATAGTCAAAAAACTGAAATTTTCGCGATGATGGAGATGGAGGTGGGAGATGGTGATGATGAAAGTAAAAGGAAACCGATGAGAGTGAAGAAAATACCTACGACTCCAACGCGTCAACTCTACGTCTTACCATCACACGCTCGTCCTCAAAGCTCGTTCCCCGGCAACGGCGCCAAAATTTAGTGTAGCTCAATGATGAGTAGCACCTCCTTTAATGTCAATCCGGGAAGACGAGAGGATGGTATGAAGACCTCGAGCAAGTGGCGGCACAAGTGCGTGAGTGAGAAGCACACAAGCATGCACACACATACACACACACACGCGCACACAAGGCAAGACAAAGAGTGAGAATCAATGGAGCTTTTAGATTACTTTCAAAATGCTCTTACAAGTTCGTTTCAATTACAATCTAACCTCAAAAATGAGCTCTCTAACTCTTTTTATAGTTTTTGACTAGCTTTGGCCCTGTCCAGACCTAGTGTCCGGCCTAGTTAAAAATTAGGTTCCAGGGCTTATTTGAGGGCTCAAACGAAGTCTAAAAATTATGAAATTTGGTACGATGGTACTTCTAATACTCCTCAAGCTCGAGGACTCCTCGGCTTGCACAAAATGGAGTCTATTCTACCAAAAACGGGATTTACAATGTTTGTGTAGTGATTAAAATCACTTGAGTTGTACATCATCCATGGGGAAAAATGATCTGGCCTTGTTGCCGTATTGTGCATGACTCCTCTGTTGCTTTGTATGCCAACACCAAGTCTCAGAGATACCAAATCATAGCAGGAAGCATATATAAACAGGATAATCAAAAGATTCTTGCTTGTTGTGTAGATGAATCAGAACATGCAAATTGGTTGCAATCAGCACACATAGGTGCATTAAAGCAACATCACTCAAAACATCATACATTGCAGACTCTGCATAGACTAGGAGTATACTAGCCTACGATGGAAGCAGATGTCTACAAATTGTGTAAAGAATGCCATGTTTGTTGTGAAAGACCACTAGTAGATTCCAAAAACGGACTTATGTGACCTAGAGCAAGGAAACATGGGTGTAGAACCTAAAACCCCCCGAGGCAAATCTGTTCTCAATAGGATTATCACACCAGAGTGGATTCCCCAAGACAATAAGAGCATAGATCTACTCCTGAACCGAGAAACTGATGAAGCCTTTTGGAGGTATATATATGATCAGCCGAACGAGGTAGGAACAATCATGATATATGAGTTCAAAGATCCTGATAGCCCCGGCAGAGTGACCTACTTAGATCACGCTTTAGAGAGGGTCTTTGTGGTTACAGAAAACGATAGGCATGCTTACACTTGGAAAGGTGAATTTATTTTTCCCCCACCAAGATCTAATGTGTCCTTTGGTCACCCCGGAGCTGGAACATCCCAAGCTCATGGAGCTCAAAGAGACAGACATAGAGATAGACCGGAGGTAAGCTTTGCCAACCTAGTGGGAAGAGAAAGAACGAGAACGGAAACAAATAGAGTGGAACCTGAGGGACTTAGAGCCCCAAGGAACCAAAGGAATGCTGACAATTTCCCTCTGCCAAGGCCTAGGGAACGCACCAGGATTTTGAGACCGACTCAGTTAGTGAAGTCCATGAAGAACTACTTCGATGGCACAGGAGACCCATATGATCATGTGGCCGAGTTTAGGCAAGTCTTGAGAGCTCAACAAGTTGAGGACCTATTCACGTAGTATAATGCCTTTGTTCTAACCCTTAGGAACACAGCCCTCACATGGTTTCAACCGTTGAATGAGAGGCAGTTTAGGAGCATAGACCAACTCTTAGAGGCTTTCATCACTGAGTTCTCTAAAAGTGGCATAAGGCATAATACTTCCTCTCTGATACACAGCTTCAAGCAGACTCCTCAAGAGACCATGACACTTGCAAGAAGAAGATTTAGGCAGTATCTTGAAAGATGCCATGTTCTTGAGTTACCCACACCTGCCAAACAAGTGGCCTTATTCTTGGATGGATTGCTAAGTACAAAGTTGGGATCCTATGTGTACTTGAAGGACCCTAGGACCATAGAAGAGTGTGTACGCATGTGCATCGACATCAAGGATAACCTAGGGGAGGAGTTAGAGCTTTCCAAAATCTACAAAGATTCAGATAGTGCCTCTAGTCTCTCTTCCTCGCAATCCACATCAATTGAGGAACTTGCGGAGAAAGTAGCTCAAAAACTAGGTCTCTCTAGTAAACAAATTCCTAGATTTGCCCCAGTAAAGAGGTGTTATACTTGCGGTGGTGACCATATGGCGAACGTATGTCCCATCATGGCTCAACCCCAAGTGAACCCTAGCAGCCAATATTGCACCATAGAACGGAGATACACTAATCACACAGCACAAGACTACCCATACAATAAGCAAGTAGTTAGGCAGACCTACCCTCAACCCTATCCACAACAGGGAAGATACCAGAACCAGTACCCCCCACAACAATATGGTAGACCACATCAATCCTATCAACAACCCTACCAATACCAACAAAGGCCTCAACCTGTGTTAGCTCAACAACCTCCAACCCTAGCTAATGTGATTCCCGTAAAGTATGCAGGTGCTGAGGAAAATTTGAATAGATCCATAGTCCCAGTGACTCCATTGCTCTCAGAAAGTGACCCGAGTGATCATAGTTTTGATTCCACTCACATAGATAGTCCACAGGCTTACTACATGCAGTCGCCGGAACATGGTGAGTCTTACTATAGTGAAGAACCGAATGAACCTAGTTGGGAGCCTGATTACACAAATGTCATGTACGCAAATCCCAACACTAGACCTCAACCTAGACAAGTAAGACTCCCATTCCCTAGAGGACCATGCTATAGATGTCAAGGAGATCACCTCATCCGTGATTGCCCGATGTCTGCACCTACACAACCCCAATCAGTAACAATTCAGGGCTCTTGTCAAGATTGCGGAAAGGAGCATCTCTTACGAGATTGCCCAAAGAATCCCAATAATATGCCAAAAATAACTCCAATTAATGTTATTGGGTTAGTTGTAGACTCAACAGGAAGTGTCACTTCCACTGCACCAGTGCAAGTGGTCCCAGAGCCTAGGCTTTGCAACAGAAACTAGGAATAGGTCAAGAGAAGAGTGCAGAGGTTAGTGAAACCGAGAGCATAGCCAAGAAACGGTCGAGAGCCTGGAGGGATAGTCGAGAGAGAATGAAAAGACAATGGTCTAAAAAGATGAGTGACTTAGAAGAAAGCATAAGAGAAACAAAAGCCAAAATTGTTGAACTCACCTCTCAAACAAACTCTCACATACCACCACCACCCTCATTTCCATCACCATCTAACCCACCATCTGTCCCCCTACCTCAGACCATCCCACCACCCCCTAGAGTAGGATCAGTATTAGCTGACCCCACTCCTGAAGACATAGGCATGATGCTTAAGGCATATCAGGCCAGAATCCAAGAAGGGCCAAATGTGACGGATCATGACAAGTGCTACCCTAGAGCTGACCTAGAGATAGAAAGAACCAAGCTGTGTGCGAAAATGGTCGAGTTGGCTCAGACCATGTTTGAAGCCTGTCACCTTTTCAACTACTCAGGCTCAGCTAAGACACAATTGCACTTGGATGGACTCATAGAGAAATTAGAGAGCATAATTGCAAGATCTGCCAAGGAAGAAAAAAATCAAGAAAGAGATGAGGCAAGCAAAAACATAAGCCATCCCCCACAGGAAGCTTATGTGCCCAATTCCACTGAACCAGACACCTCCTCTTCTATGAATAGGTTCACTCTAGAATTCCTACGAGAGATTCAAGAAGACAAACGGGCTAAAGAAAGTGAAGTCCCTCCTCCCATTGAACTTGTGGATGACACACATGATCAATCCCACAAGATATTCCTTCCATTTATGGAGAGCAGGAGAGTGCACAAAGTCAAGAGAGGTTAGACTTCGAGTCTAACTCCCTACAGGAACTACCCCATTTCACAGGCCCATGGGAAGCCAAGTCTACTTGTATGAGAGCCCCCACGGTCATGGTAAGAAATGAAGACTCAGTGATACCTAGGAATACGGAGGTAGTGAAAAACACTAAGGTGCAGTGCAACCTCACTTTAGAAGAGCTACTCAAAGTTAGGCTAGAATTATGGAAACATGTAGCTAACCAAGTGCCAAAAGTAGTGAAACCCCGTTCCTAGGTAGCTTCTCATAGAACGGTGCCAGAAATTCCTCTAGACAAGATAGGAGATATGAGTGAAGGTGAAGAAGGACACACCTTGGACTAGGAATCAGCAGGGTGCGGGGAACACCAACACAAACACCCGTCCTGCCAACACCACTCAGAACACGGGTAATGTACCAGTTCAAAGGAACCAAAACAATTATGGGAATAACCAGCAGAGGGCATTGTCAGCGCCCCAATGGCAAAGGAATGATCCCCGGCCATTCTGTAGAACATGCCGTGGGAATCACTGGACACACCAGTGTACTCGCAATAATAATCAGACGCGGGTACAAACGGCTCAAGTAGAAGAGGAGCCTCAAAGACGAAACACGAATGTGGTCCTGACAGAACTAGATGACAATGATGAAGAAGTACAAACAGGGAATAATGCGCCGCACATAGGTACCGTGGCCGCGATGCCAGGGTGCTTTCCAATGACATTACGAGTGATTCAGAATATGTACTTCTGGGGAACGTTTGGAAATAAGAGAAAAGCAGTGTTGGTCGATTCAGGCGTGACGCATAACTTCATGTTGCCTCAGTGTGCAGCTAGTTTGCAGTTGGCCTTGAGTAAACTTCCTGAAATGTCAGTTACCTTTGCTCAAGGTCGAGATGATAATGTGAAGATCGCCCTCAACGTCCGTATGACAATGGGGGAGTGGTCGGCAAAGTTAGATTTTCTAGTCGTGCCACTGGAGGCATTTGATGTTATAGTGGGACTTTCATTCATGGACCGATACATGGTCAGCATGTTGGGTAAGGGAATTGATAAACTTTTGCTGGACATGCAAGGGAACATAGTGGTCGTAGACTGTCATAGAAGTCCGAGAAGAGCCCCAGAGGGAAAGTTAGAAGCTCAAGGCAAGTCAGGAAAGGTAGAGGACCCAGGATCCAGTTCACAGGAATCAAGTCACAAGACAGTCACTCCTCCCACAACAAAAGAGGAGGCGGACAGGCAAAGAAAAGGAAAGGCACCAATGTATCAAGAGGGTATGCCCTCCAGCAGTCAGGGAAAAGGGAACAAGAAATTAAATTTAGAAGCAGGAAAGTTGAAATCGGTAGCCGCAACAGCAAGGGCAGAGCAAAGACAACAGACACAAGGGCCTTTGACGGCCAAGCAAGTGGAAAAAGCGATGAAGTAAGGAGCTCAGGCACATTTGTGCGTCATAAAGTGTAGCCCCATTGACATAGACGAAAAGGGAAGTGAAAAGATGAAGGTTGGCGATAAAAGAGTTCATGAAGTACTTAGAGATTTTGAAGATGTTTTGCCAAGTCAGTTACCAAGCGGGCTGCCACCACTCAGGCAAGTCCAACACAGAATTGAAGTCATGCCAGGCCATGCTCCTCCGGCCAAAGCACCTTACAGAATGAATGAGACAGACCTAAAGGAGTTAAAAAGGCAATTGGTGGAACTGGAACAACAAGGTTTCATTAGACCCAGTAGTTCACCCTACGGTGCTCCCGTTTTATTCGTCAAGAAGAAAGATGGCAGCATGCGGTTGTGTGTGGATTATCGGGCTTTGAATAAGATCACTGTCAAGACAAAGTATCCAGTACAAGTTATGGATGAGTTGATGGACCGATTGGGTCAGGCAAAATTCTTTACACGAATAGATCTCCGATCCGGATATCATCAGATTCGCATAGCAGAGCAGGATATTGAAAAGACGGCGTTCAGGACGCGCTACGGCAGCTACGAGTGGTTGGTCATGGCTTTTGGACTCACAGGCGCTCCAGGCACGTTTTGCCGAGAGATGAATGATGGATTCAGAGATATGTTAGATGAGTTCCTGATCATCTACATAGACTATCTCTTGATATACAGCCGCACACCTGAGGAACACCTAGAGCACGTAAGGGCCGTCCTTCAACGCCTAAGAGAAAGACAGCTATATGCCAAGCCAGAAAAGTGCGAGTTTGCCATGAACTCAGTTGAATTTTTAGGTTTCATGGTTTCAGACAAAGGAGTGATGATAGACCCTCATAAGATCACAGCAGTTCGTCAATGGGCACCGCCTAGAACAGTCAGAGAAGTGAGAGAGTTCATAGGGTTCTGCCAGTTTCCAAGAAAATTCATCAAAGATTTCAGTACAGTGGCTGCCCCGCTCACAGAGTTAACTAAAGGAAAGGGTTGCTTTGTGTGGGGGCCTAAGGAACAAGACGCTTTCGAGCAACTCAAACAGGTGATGTGTGAAGCCCTTGTGTTGAAGTTGCAAGAGTTTGACAAAGAGTTCGAGATCCACACAGATGCGTCAGGATTGGCAATTGGAGGGGTCCTTATGCAGGAAGGACGCCCTGTGGCTTATGAGTCACACAAATTTTCAGGTACAGAGTTAAGATGGAGCACTCATGAGAAGGAGATGCTCACGGTGATCCACTGTTTGCGAAAGTGGCGTCACTATGTGCAAGATAAACACACAAAGATTTACACCGATAATATTTCGCTCAAGTATTTCTGTACTCAGCCTAAGTTATCTCCCAAGCAAGCAAGGTGGCAAGATTTCTTGGCTGAATTTGACATAGACATAATTCACAAACCAGGCAAGCAAAACGTCATGCCAGACGCCCTGAGTAGAAGACCGACGCTGGCCGCAATTTCCATGGCCGAGAGTAAGACGAAAGATCAAATTCGTAAGTTGCAACAAACCGATCCGGATATACAGAGGATCATCAAAGATGTACACTCGGGCTTAGATCATAAAGGAAAATACACGATTATGAACAACATGCTATATAGAAAGGGAAGGATTTACATACCGGACAATGCAGAAATACAGAGGATGCTTTTATGGGAAGCACACGATTGTCAATTAGCCGGACATGGAGGACAAAGAAGAAGTTACGAACATTTAAAGGAATATGTATTTTGGCCGAAGATGAAAGACGACGTGATTGAGTATGTTCAAACATGCCCGACCTGCCAACTAGTAAGACAGCAGAAGATAAAACCGGCAGGCCTACTCCAACCCATGCCCGTTCCGAACCGTCCTTGGGACATGGTCAGCATGGATTTCATCACAGATCTTCCAACATCCGATGGGCATAATGCAATCATGGCTGTAGTCGATTATTTATCTAAACAAGCACACTTCATACCGATGAAGCCACCTATGCCGGCAAAGGTGGTAGCACAGACTTTCTTCAAAAAAGTGTTTAAGTATCATGGCCTCCCCTTGGCTATTGTGTCAGACCGGGACACTAGATTCATGAGCGACTTATGGCGGGAACTTTTCTCCATTTTAGGCACTCAGCTTCGATTCTCATCGGCCTATCACCGCGAGACCGATGGGCAAACAGAAAGAGTCAATCAAACCATAGAAAATTACTTGAGGAGTTACATTCAAGCGGACCAGAAGGATTGGGCCAAGCATCTCAACATTTTAGAATTCCATTATAACAGCTCAATCCATTCCAGTACATCTATGTCACCGTTCGAGGTGGCCACAGGCAAAAGTGTAATCACACCTATGGCACTCATGTCAGATGAAGTGCTAGTGGCAGCAGACCGGGAATGTGGTAATTTTTTACGAGACTGGCAAGCCAAACTACGACAGGCAAAAGAAGCCCTTATTTAGAGCAAAGAAAGGATGGTAAGAATTGCTAATCAGAACCGAACAAAGGCGCCAGATTACCAAGTGGGTGACCTAGTTCTAGTAAATGCCAAGAACATCATTTTACCCAGGAATTTCACTCCAAAGTTCAATCATAGGTACTATGGACCATACAGAATTAGTCACCGCTTCAACCAAGTGACATATCAGCTGGCTCTTCCACCTAAAATTCATATCCACAACTCGTTCCATGTGAGTTTGTTAAAACGCGTCTGCCCTGATACTCGCTTTGGACGTCAAGTCACATTGGTGGAAGACCCAATCGAACAACGACAGGCAGAGTTGATCCTCAAGGAGAATAGCTCACAATTCCTCGTCAAGTGGCGTGGCCGTCCCCTCAAGGAAGCCACATGGGTAAGTAAACAGAGTATGCCACCGATAGCCCAAAGCCTCATTGAGTCGTTCCAATCGACTCATCCTTCGACATCCCAGGCGCGAATTCCGTAGCTTTACGAGGACGCAAAGCTCTTCGAAGCGGGGGAGATTATGTGACAACCCGTGGGCAAGAGCCCCCCCCCCCCTGTATTTCTATCTAGGCCTTTTTGGTGCTTGTGTGGTTTTCCGACCAGCGCCAAATTGTGCGCAACTATAGGGGGACATGGTGAGCCTCCGACCCAAGTGACCAAAGCGAACCAAGCGATCTCTGCGATCAACGTGCGGTAGCCTTCGTGCTAGTCCCCTCCGTACGCACCTCTCGAAAGCGCCGTTGTGCCATCGAGGGGCCGTTGTAACGCGTTTGCCCGTGACGCTTAACACGGGCCGGCTCACTGTAAACGTTCACCCGCGACGTTCAACGCGGGCCGGCTTAAGCCGTCTCTTTTGTAATCGTTCTCTTTCAATGCAAGTTGGTTTTTCATTCAAACGGTGATCTTCCGCTTTCAAGTAAGCGAACAAAACACTCAAGTAAGTCACCCTACCGACGGGCCAGTGCGAGTCACCACTTCCCTATGGAAGCGTTGGGGCAAGCCAGCACTTATGCCCACGAGGATGAAATTGCAGATGGCTGATGGCCACATAGAAAGACCCTTAGGCTTGCTGGAAGGAATAACTCTCACGACATGCAGTGTTGAGTTTGAGCATACTTTTGCCATATGTGATTTCAGCAAGAACCATGCCTATGAGATGATTTTGGGAAGATCATTTATGCGACAGTTGCAAGTGGTCCAGGATTGGGAAACCAATTCCTTATATTTGCAACATTTACGTGTCACCACCAAAGTGAATCTCAAAGATTACTCTCATAGGGATGTACCCCCCATTCAATGGAACCCCATCCATAGAGCCAAGGATGACACTGAGTCTGTGCAGTCCATAGGATCAGGATCCTCATGGATGCATGAAGACACTCACTTATGGATGTGTAAAGTAGCAGTAGAAGAGGAGAAGAGAGAAAAGGCCAGAGAGATAGGTGCAAAAGAAACCCATAGATCAATCCAAGACCCAGCATACGCACCTGTAGTCTTTCCTGATGAAGAGTTTGAACCTCACGGCTGGGCAGACATTTTAGCAACAATGGATGTAGCCATCAATGAAGAACAATGCACACCCCACTGTGACGAGGAAGGCTATGACATTTCAGTTTTTTCAATAGAGCCAATCATGGGGGATGCAATTTTAGAAGAGTGCGGACCTAGCCCTGATGCAGTTGAGGATGCAAGTGACTCCGATCTAGAGTCAATCATTATGGACCCACCTTTTGCATCAGAGGAAGAATACTTCTATGAAGTAGAATTTCAACCCCAAAGACATGGAGAGCATACAAATGATGTAAGGTTAGCCACACAAGTGACCCCTAAGGATGAAGGAAAGAAAAGAAAGAAGAGAGAAGTCACACCACAAGAGGAAAAATCTTTGTTTGAGGTCCCTGAAAATTTTAAAAAGTATGAGATAGACGACAGGAGAGTCATGATAAGAATGCCTAAACGCGAGGCACAATCAGGAGAGGCCTATGATAACAAAGAAACCACCAAGAAAATAGTGGTAGCCCTACAAGAAGGAGAGGAAAGATGCACGTACATAGGCCATGACCTAACAGAGGAAGAAGAGCATGCGTTAATAGCCTTGCTAAGAGAATACAGAGATGTATTCGCTTGGAGTTACAAGGATTTGAAAGGTGTTGACCCAGACATATGCTCACACACAATTCACATGACCCCAGATGCAAAACCCTCTAAACAGAAGCCATACACATATAATGATAATTATGCTGCTAAGATCAAAGAGGAGATAGATAGACTGGTAGAAGCTAGATTCATCTATGATATTGAGCACACTGAGTGGGTATCCCCCATTGTAGTGGTGCCCAAGAAGAATGGAAAGCTACGAGTATGCATTAACTTGAAAAAGGTTAATGCAGCCACAATTCAAGATAATTATCCACTTCCTATCACGGAGCATCTACTAGAAAGGGTAGCAGGCAAGGAAGTGTACAGCTTCCTTGATGGATTTTCGGGCTACAATCAAGTCGCCATAGCTCCAGAAGATCAGCATAAGACAGCTTTTGCCACAGAGTGGGGCATATTTGCTTTTCGGGTAATGCCATTTGGGCTTACCAATGCACCTGCTACCTTCTAGAGGCTGATGTGTCACGTGTTTAAAGAGTCCTTGAGGAAGAATTTGGAGGTCTATGTTGATGATCTCTGTGCTCATTCCAACATTAGACAAACACATATACCTAAACTCAGGCAAATCTTTGACAAATGTAGAGAATATCAAGTTTTCTTGAACCCAGAAAAGTGTGTTTTCATGGTCAGGCAAGGAAAGATTCTAGGACACATAGTGTCAAAGAATGGCATATCCACCGATGAAGAGAAAGTAAGAGCCATAGCCGAGTTACCTAAGCCAAAGAATGTCAAGGAAGTACAAGCTTTCATGGGGCATTGTGGCTATTACCGACGCTTTATACACATGTACGCCATCATTGCCAAGCCTCTATATGGACTTTTGGCTAACTTTGAGTGGACTGATGAATGTGAGAATTCCTTCAATGAGCTTAAACGGCGATTGTGTTCAGCACCAATCTTGACCACGCCAGATTGGAATAAGCCATTTCATGTTCACGTGGATGCATCCAATTATGCTATTGGATGTGTACTCGCACAACCTACGGGCGAAGGTAATATGGATCTTCCATGTGCCTATGCTAGTAGAAAACTAAATGCAGCTGAGCAGAACTATACCGCCACCGAACGAGAAGGATTAGGCATGGTATATGTGGTTAAAAAGTTTAGACACTATTTTCTTGCAAATAAGTTTAAATTTTTTACTGACCATCAAGCACTGTTGTATTTGGTAAACAAGCCATGCAATACAGGTAGATTAGTGAGATGGTTTCTCTTACTAATGGAATACGACTTTGAAGTTGTGGTGAGGAAAGGGATGACTCACTTGAGAGCAGACCACCTCTCTAGGCTCACATCTGGAGAAGCCCCACAAGGAGTGTCAGATGACCTTCCGGATGCTTACTTGTTTAATTTGGAAGTTGTACCTCAGTGGGCTAAGCCATTAGTGCCAGTGTTGACATACAGGCCTAACCACCCAGTCATAAACACTCAAGATAGAGAGGTAGTAAAAGCACAGAAGTACCATATCATGGCAGGAAGTATGTACAAACAGACCGATCATGGGATATTGGCTTGTTGTGTGGAAGAGGACGAGTACGCAAAATGGTTGCAATTAGCACATGTAGGTGCATTAGAGCAACATTACTCAAAGCAAAGAACTTTGCAGACACTTAGGAGATTTGGAGTGCATTGGCCTACTATGGAAGCTGATGTCCATAAGTGGTGCAAGGAATGCCCGATCTGTTGCACTAAACCACCAGTGGAACATGCCCTCTTTATCAAGTTTCCATAGTGCCGGATTGGAGTGAACCATTAGTAACCTTCCTTAGGACGAGAACATTCCCTCAAGATATGACACTAGCCAGACAAAGAAGTCTAGAACAAGAAGCCCTAGATTACTCACTCATTGGTGATAATCTATACAAGTGTGGTAAAGATGGTTACCTGAGACTATGTGTCCATGAGAGTGAATATCTCAAGATCTTGGAAACTGCTCACCAAGGTGTAGCAGGAGGACACTTTGGACCAGATCGGGTGATCAAGGCAATCCTATTTGCAGGATTATGGTGGCCGACCCTTCACATGGATGCACATACCTATGTGAAACGGTGTGACATTTGTCAGCGAACTCAGTATCCTATACGCAAAGATGAGATGCCTTTAAAACCTATGATGGGTGGACGTGCATTCTCTAAGTGGGGAATAGACTTTGTAGGTCCTATTAATCCCCTAGCCAAGGGTTTACATGCTGAATATATCATTGTGGCCACAGACTATTTAACCAAGTGGGTAGAAGTGAAAGCTACCACAAAGAACGATGCTCAAACGACAGCTAAGTTCTTATTCGAGAATGTATTCACGAGATACGGGCTACCTATAGAGCTAGTTAGTGATAGAGGGACTCACTTCTTGAATGAAGTTATTGAAAATCTTCTCCAAGAATTCTTGGTAGTACATAAGAAGTCTGCCCCCTATCACCCACAAGCTAATGGCCAGGCTGAGAGCACAAATAAGATCCTATGCAATGTGCTGACTAAATTGGTCAATAAGAAACGCTCTGATTGGGACAAACAGCTACACCATGCTGTTTGGGCATACCGAGTGGCCTATAAAACGGTACTCCAAGCCACACCCTTTCAGATGGTATTCGGCCAAAATGCGGTGCTACCTCTGGACTTCTTGATTGTTGGTGCATTTTACCCAAGCCTACATGCTTGATATATTTGATATTATCCTCATTTGTAAGTCACATGAGTAGTCATGTGAACACCTCTTGTAAAAGAGTACATTTTATCTCTTGTAAATGGAAAAAGAAAAAAGGAAAAGGATGGCTTACCTCATCATGATGTAAAAGCAAATTCGTGGCTCTAACTACTAAAATCACGAATTTTTGAGCTGAGGGAATATCTCCTAACTTTGGGGATCACTTTTAGGTGGAGCCATTCGAATTCGAATTCAAAACTCCCTCCAAGAATAGCTATAAAAGGAGCAAGAAGGAAGAGGCGATTAGCAAGCCTTGTACGTGACCACTTCATGTCATTTTGTAGAGATTGAAGAGCTTACTCCATAGCTCTATCATTCTACTCCCATTGTGCAAAGGTTCATTTCCAATGTGGTTGTAATCATATGTGAATCTATACATTTATTATCATCTACTTCTCTGTTTTGTTCTCTGCTATACTCACTCAGAGCAGTACCTTCAAAAGGTCATATCTCGAGTTTTACTGAACCTTTTTCAGTATTTTGATGTGTGTTGGATAGCTCTTACTGTCTAGTTTGTACCTATACATTTTCATGGTCATTGGACTAATATTTTGGGAGATATATGCATTTTACTGCTCACTGGTCTATCTCTGCAGAGCCCCGAGAATTGTGGGGAGGTTCCAGAAATTGTTGAAACTTGTTCTCAGTGCTCAGTCCATCATTTGAAGTGTTTTAACTTGGATTGGGAAGCTTCCTAAGTCTATTTGCTATGCCCAAAAGGAATTTTTCTAATTCCTACTAGGTTGAGAGCACTGTTCATGTTTTCTAGCAGGTGTATGTCTAAAAATAGCAAGTTTTGGGAGCTAGTCATTTCGCAACTAGTCTGCCTTGACTTAAACTTTTGGGATACATGTTCCAAAGTACTTGGCTGATATTTTGGTGGATTTAGGAAGCTCAAAGGGTCTACTAATCAACTCTGAAGTCTCAGTTGGCTGGTGTGAAGCTGGTTGTAGCGGCACCTACTCATCTTTGGATTACATCCACCATCTCTCTTCACAGTGGTATCAGAGCATAGTCAAGCAACATGGGAGATGGATTTTCATCAACAATTGACAAATTGGATCGAAACAACTACCCGGCATGGTCTCTAAGGATGGAGGCTTACCTTCAAGGGAGGAATCTATATGGATTCATATCCGGAGATGAAGCAATGCCAACCATGAGGAACAAAGGGCAACCATCACATGAAGAAGTGGAAGGACTTTCGAATTGGTGTTCAAAGGATGCACTTGCAAGGTCTTATATTCTAAACTCAATCTCTGATTTTCTTTTACCTCATGTCAAGGGATGCACGACATCAAGAGAGACCTGGAATGCACTTGCTTCTTTCTTCTCCTCCAACACTCGAGCAAGGAAGAACCAATTGTGGATGGAGTTCACAACAATGAAGAAAAGCCCGAAGCAAAATGTGACTGATTATGTCACAAAGATGAAGGAGATTTCCGACCAACTTGGAAGCATTGGAGAGGTAATTGAAGAGGAGAAAATCATAAGACAAATCATGAATGGAATCAAAGCAGACGACAAGTGGGAGTCATTCACAACAGCCATGGATTTATACATGGATATGCATGTACCCGACCTCAACACACTCATGGGCCAACTCTTCACTCATGAAGCAAAGATTAGCAAAGGTGGTGAGTCCTCAAGAGGTAATCAAACTTCTGCCTTATATTCTGATAAAGCTAAGGTCAAGGACAAGTCAAAGAATAGGAAGAATGAAGATGAAGGAAGCTCTTTCCAAGCAAACTTTGCAGGTAGAGGAAGAGCTAGAGGAAGAGGCAGAGGTGGAAAGCAAGGCAGGGGGAGATTCCAATCATCTCAACCTTGCAACATATGTGGCTTATCTAACCATACTACTGAAGAATGTTTCAGGAACCCGAGGAACTCAAGAGGAAGAGGATTCAATAGAGGTGGCTATGGATCAAATAGAGGTAGATACAATGGAGGCTACAACAACAACAACTACTACAACAACAATTACAACAACAACAACAACTATCAAAGTGGCCATAGAGGAAGAAGAGATTACAATAACTATGCAGAGGACCAAAGTCAAGAAGATTCATTATTGATTATGAATCTATCAACGAAGAAGGGTAAGGATGATGATCACATATTTTACATTGATTCGGGATGCTCGAACCATGTAGCAGGAAATGTGGCTTTACTTTCTGATTTGGAAGATCCTCATAACAAGCATGAAGTGCAGACAGGAGATGACACAAAGCACTCAGTGGAGAAGATAGGTAATGTGAAGACATCAGATGGGAATATGAACCTCTTAAGCAAAGTCTTGTATGTCCCTACAATTACCAAAAATTTAATAAGTGTTGGACAGATTGTTGAAAAAGGATTGCAGGTTAGATTCAATCGATTTGGAGCATATGTTGAAGACCCAAGGCAAGGCTTTCAAAGGAGCGCCAAAGGAGAAAAGACAGGAAGGCTTTTCACTTTTGAAGTGGAAGATACAAAGAACATAGCTTTGTTTAGCTATGGATCTCAAACTCTAACAGAGTTGGAGATATGGCACAAAAGGCTTGCTCACATTGGTGAGAGGACACTCAAACAGATTTGCAGGGACCAAAGTGTACTTGGTTTGCCTAATATCACAAGGCAACACATGATTTATAAGTGTGAAGCTTGTCAACTCGGCAAGGCTCATAGACAACCTTTCAATAAGAAAGGATATATGTATCAAAATCCTTTGGATCTAGTGCACACGGATGTGTGGGGTCCAAGTAAGGAGCCATCTATATCAGGCTCAAGATATTATGTGTCTTTCATAGATGATTGTAGCAGGTGGACCATTCTGTTTTTCATGAAGCACAAGGATGAAGTGTTTAATTGCTTTAAGAAGTATATTGCTCTTGTTGAAAACCAAACAGGTAGGACTTTGAAACGACTCAGATCAGATGGTGGAGAAGAATACTTCTCTTCTGAATTTGATGCCTTCTTGCATGAAAGAGGCATTAAAAGGGAAGTCACTACAAGGTATACACCCGAACTCAATGGTGTAGCAGAGAGGAGGAACAGAGCTATTGTCGAAGCTGCAAGGTCCATGCTCAACGAAAAGGGATTGTCGAACTACCTATGGGCAGAGGCTGTGTCGACAGCCACATATCTCATAAATAGACTTCCATCTAAGTCACTAGATGGAACCACTCCATATGAAGTGTGGAATGGAAGAAGACCTAGTCTAGAGCATTGCAAAATCTTTGGATGCTTAGCCTATGCTCACATTCCTTCTCAAGTAAGAGGGAAATTGGATCCCAAGGCAGAGAAGTGTGTATTTATTGGTTATGACCAAAACCAAAAAGGATATAGATTGTACAATCCAACCAATAAAGGAGTTTCTGGGAGTAAAGATGTAATTTTTGATGAAAACAAATCATGGTTTGATGATGACAGGAAAGTGAAGTTGCCGTATGACTTGGATGAAGACTTTCCATCACTTCAACCAAAGGAGCCAAAGCAGATTGAAGAAAGTGATTCGGAGATTGACCTAGAAGACTTGGAAAGACTAAAGGTATGGAAGAAAAAAGGTAAAGCAAAGATGCAGGATTCTACATATGGACCCGAGAGCTCACATCAACCACTTAGAAGGTCTTCAAGGGAGAAGAAGAAACCAGAGAGGTTTGGTTATGATACTTCTTTGGTCACCAAGCACTCAATCTACATTGCAAAGGATTCAACCAATGAAGAACCTACCACATTTGAAGAAGCACAAAGCAAGAAAGCTTGGAGAGATGCAATGTATGAAGAAATGGAAGCCTTGAAGGAGAATGACACTTGGGAGCTTGTACCTAACAAGCCATCTATGAAGGTAATTGGATCTCGATGGATATACAAAATCAAGAGGAATCCAGATGGAAGTATAAATAGACACAAAGCAAGGTTAGTTGCTAAAGGGTTTGCTCAAACCCATGGTATTGATTATGAGGAGACTTTCTCTCCTGTTGCAAAAATGCCTACAATTAGGGTTCTCATTAGTCTTGCTGCATCTAGAAATTGGAATCTTTATCAACTTGATGTAAAGAATGCTTTCTTGAATGGATGGATTTCTGAGGAAGTGTATATGGCACAACCTCCTGGATATGAGGATGCACATCATCCTAACTATGTATGCAAACTAAAGAAAGCTTTGTATGGATTGAAGCAAGCTCCAAGAGCTTGTAATTTCAGATTGGTGACTTATTTGCAGGACCAAGGGTTCAAAGCTAGCAAGGCGGATACCTCTTTGTTCATAAAGAGGAATGGATCTGAAGTGATCTATTTATGTGTGTATGTTGATGATATTATTATCACAGGCAATGATCTTGAAGGAATCAAACAGGTAAAGAGTCAAATGAAGGAGGAGTTCAAAATAAGTGACCTCGGACCACTCACTTATTTTCTTTGATTGGAGTTGATCTACACAGATTCAGGTATATACATCACACAAAGGAAGTATGTCCATGACATGCTCGTCAAGTTCAAGATGGAATATACCAAGTGTGCAGGTACACCTATGGAGAAAAATCATAAGCTTAGTGCTTATGAAGGAGAGCCAATTGAAGACATCACAAGCTATCAAAGCTTGGTTGGAAGTTTGAACTATGCAACACTCACAAGAGTGGATATATGCTATAGTGTTAGCATATTGAGTCAGTTTATGCATAAGCCGAGAAGACCACATATGGAAGCAGCCAAGCGAGTCCTCAAGTACCTAAAGGGGACCATGAATGAAGGTTTGTTTTATTCATTTACTTCAGATATTGAGCTAAAGGTCTACTCAGATGCAGATTGGGCCGGATCTAAAGATGATAGAAGAAGCACATCAGGGTATATATCATTTGCAGGTTCAAAAATCATTTCTTGGTCATCAAAGAAGCAACCAACCGTGGCATTATCTTCTACCGAAGCCGAATATAGAGGTTTGGCTAATGCAACTCAAGAAATCATGTGGTTAAAGTCTTTGTACACAGATCTTGGACTTCATTCTTCAACACCTCACATTTTTTGTGACAACACAAGCTCACTACATCTAGCAGCTAATCCAGTATACCATGCTAGAACGAAGCATATTGAAGTCCACTACCATTATGTAAGGGAGAAGCTAATGAGCAAGGATATTCAACTATCCTACGTCTCTATAGATATGCAATGTGCAGACATGTTGACGAAAGCTCTTGATGGTACGAAGTTAAGTAGATTCAAGTTGATGATTGGCTTGCAGGAAATCAAGGACAATTGAAGACTTATTTGAAGGCCAAGCATGTTTGGCTTGAGGGGGAGCTGTTGGTGCATTTTACCCAAGCCTACATGCTTGATATATTTGATATTATCCTCATTTGTAAGTCACATGAGTAGTCATGTGAACACCTCTTGTAAAAGAGTACATTTTATCTCTTGTAAATGGAAAAAGAAAAAAGGAAAAGGATGGCTTACCTCATCCATGATGTAAAAGCAAATTCGTGGCTCTAACTACTAAAATCACGAATTTTTGAGCTGAGGGAATATCTCCTAACTTTGGGGATCACTTTTAGGTGGAGCCATTCGAATTCGAATTCAAAACTCCCTCCAAGAATAGCTATAAAAGGAGCAAGAAGGAAGAGGCGATTAGCAAGCCTTGTACATGACCACTTCATGTCATTTTGTAGAGATTGAAGAGCTTACTCCATAGCTCTATCATTCTACTCCCATTGTGCAAAGGTTCATTTCCAATGTGGTTGTAATCATATGTGAATCTATACATTTATTATCATCTACTTCTCTGTTTTGTTCTCTGCTATACTCACTCAGAGCAGTACCTTCAGAAGGTCATATCTCGAGTTTTACTGAACCTTTTTCAGTGTTTTAATGTGCGTTGGATAGCTCTTACTGTCTAATTTGTACCTATACATTTTCATGGTCATTGGACTAATATTTTGGGAGATATATGCATTTTACTGCTCACTAGTCTATCTCTGCAGAGCCCCGAGAATTGTGGGGAGGTTCCAGAAATTGTTGAGACTTTTTCTCAGTGCTCAGTCCATCATTTGAAGTGTTTTAACTTGGGTTGGGAAGCTTTCTAAGTCTATTTGCTATGCCCAAAAGGAATTTTTCTAATTCCTACCAGGTTGAGAGCACTGTTCATGTTTTCCAGTAGGTGTATGTCTAAAAATAGCAAGTTTTGGGAGCTAGTCATTTCGCAACTAGTCTGTCTTGACTTAAACTTTTGGGATACATGTTCCAAAGTACTTGGCTGATATTTTGGTGGATTTAGGAAGCTCAAAGGGTCTACTAATCAACTCTGAAGTCTCAGTTGGCTGGTGTGAAGCTGGTTGTAGCGGCACCTACTCATCTTTGGATTGCATCCACCATCTCTCTTCACATTGATTCCCACATTGAGAGTAGCACAGGAGCATGAGTGGACGGGTCATGAACTCTCTTCGCGAATTTTTGACCTCGAACGATTAGGTGAAACTAGACTAAGAGCTGCAGCGGGAATATATGCAGCTAAGAAAAGGTAGAAAGCGTACTTTGATGCCCATGTGAAGGATAAAGGATTGAAGCAGGGGACCTAGTGTTAGTCTACACTTTGAAGCAACATGCGAGAAAACTAGAGAAGAGAGGCTATGGACCTATGATCATAAATAGGATCTCGACTAGTGGAGCAATCCAATTAGCCACACTTGAAGGCGACATTCTCCCAAGCTACATAAGTGGATGCAGAGTCAAGTTGTATCAAGAACCTCTCACCAAGGAAATGCTCAATCGACTCAACACTGCCAAGAAACGTAAAGAAGAGGAAAAATGAGTTCGAGAAGAAGCACAGGCAGAAGCCTTGGAACGCATCCAAAAAATGAAGATGAGAAGACAGGGACGAGATCAGCCAAGGATAGATGACTATGCGAACCCAGGATATCATATGGCTATGTGTGAAGTCTCAAGTGTAAGCCCCCATAGAATAGTTGACCGACGTCCTTTTGTAACCTTGAAGATAGGACAAGGGAAGAGTGCAAGGACTGCACGGGCATTGATTGACTCAGGTGCAGCCACTAGTGCAGTTAAACTTTCTTACTGTCGAGAGTTGAAATTAAATGTCAATCCTATAGAAGCATATCTCATAGGATTGGGAGGTGTGGAAACCCCTTGCATGGGTGAGGTGGAACTCCCCCTCTACATTCAAGATGTTCTAATGACAATTAAAGTACTAGTGTGTCAAGATGAGGACCTCACTGAACCTCTTGTCTTGGGTCAAGATTGGATCTATGATCATGCAGTCAACCTAAATCTAAGAAGTGGACTTCTTCAGGTATGGGTAAATCAGAGTCAACTTACAGTTGAGTTAGATAATGGAGCACTCAAGGAACTAGGAAAGGCACAGACTCCTGGTCCTTCCAGGGGTACACATGAAGTTGACAATGCTATTCTTGTCCAAAGCTATGTGATGCAGAGGAATGATGATCTCAATAAAGAAGTCAAGGACTCAACGGAACTCCCTTCTTTTCCAAAGGCCAGAGGGAGGCAGCAACCAAAGGCAGATCAATTACTGAAGACTACCTATGCTGGAGGCCAAAGGAATGTGCGAAGCAAGATGTCTCAGCCACTAAAACAAGTGTGGGTGCGGAAAGGCGAGCATCCTATTGCGGTCAATCCACAACAACTATCTCAACTTCCTATTAGTAATCAACGACATGATACTAATAAGAAGACTTCCAAAACTTCTTTTGAGAAAGTGAAATTTATCTGGGTACCCAAGAAGTGGATGAAGGCTGGCCCACAATCAGGACAAATTTGGGTGCCTAAGGCTTGCTTGCGGGCTCAACTAGTCACGCACGAATCACATCATACACAACAGGTTTCACTCACTCAAAGAACTGTTACCCACTCCTGTTTAACACGCACGAACACATATTCGCCCAGGAGCACAAACAGACTCACTTGTAAATGGGTCCCTAAAAAGCCTCATTTCCAAGCAGACATACTCATAAAGCCCTCTAGAGTCTCCACAAAACCAAAACCAAAAGCCATCCCCTATGTTTGGCAGCTTAAAACTTGTAATAAACCCCTCGACCCCCATTTGTAAATTCATCTCCACTTGCTAACTACATCACTCATACACTGCATCTTTCCATCTAGCTCTTAGGACTATCCATTCATTAACTACACACACAGTCATCGTGCACTCACTGACCCACTGACCCATTACTCACCTCATGATAATGTTGTAACGGGGACAAAAATTGTTCTATCTTGCCCATTACAATGTTAACGCATGATTCTATATTATCACAGAACCAACAAGCAATAACATGGCAGAAGCAGGAGGCACCAGTTCCCAGGTAGGGTCTAGCGCACAGATTGTGGACATTGAAACCCTCCTCCTTGAACCACCACTCACCGAGAGGCCTCAAGAACTTCAAGCTGTGCATGTGCTCCCTATTCAGGACCCTCCTCAGGGACACACTTCTCAAGTGGGGAAACACGCTCATTGGTTTAGTGATGTCGCAGGGCCATTGGGTGATGGCACCTACTTCTGGGAAGCAAAAATTGAGTTCAATGGCAAATGGGGAGGCTACCATTTCTTCACTCGCGAATTTGAGAACTATCAAAATGCAGAAGTAATGCGATCGGTATGGACCAAAGCGGGCTTGGATAGCTATTTCAGGGCACATTTGCCTAAGCGAGATTTCCTACGCTGCTCCTATTTGATCAGTACCATCACTCCTAGCAGGGCCAAGGGAGGCGATAGCACTTTTGTGCTACCCTCATTGTTGCCAGGTCACGAACTCAAGAGATTCAAACTGGCCCTCAATTTGGTACGGGAAGCATTGAACATGCAAGGCATGCATATTCCCACTGAGAAAGAAACAATGGTTCCAGGCAGGATGAAGCATAAGGATCTGAACAAATTGAAGGACATGGTAGCAATGACACCTACCGTTGCTCTCCACCTACGAACGATCATGCAGCATTTTGCTTTTCCCGCCCAAGAACGCTTCACTATGCCACCAAAAAAGATATGGTTTAGCTTGTACTTGGCGGAGACAGAGAATCTCACCATCAATATGCCACACTGGATCATCGATCAAATACACCTAGCCCATCAACGGTGGAATAAGAAACAGAAAAATGTACTTCATGGATGATGTGCTCTCACAAGAATAATTTACAGGTGCTTAGCGTACGACGTGCCCATTCAAAGAGCACTAGTATGGTCCAAGGCCCAAGAGTTCCAAAGACGGCTATCAACGGCGGGTCCTCCATCGAAGAAGATGAGAGGGGGAGTTCAATTACCATGTGCCCAAGCAAGGGGAGCCACCTCCACACCAGAGGTGACCCCTCCACAAACGCGACGTGTCCGACCATTTACCATTCGCCTCCCCAGACCAAGTGCCGAAGGACCCAATCTGGTGTTCCCTCCGATTCCATCGGACTTGGAGTTCCCACAAGGTTACAGCCTTGCTGATTTGACAGATGAAGAAATTGCCCGTTTGATCAATGAGTCTAACCTGGAGACAGAAGCAGAGCAGACCCAAGGACAACAACCCACTACTACAACTTCAGCCTCGACCCAACCAGGAGTAGTAGAAGTAGAAGAGGATGAAGAAGAGACAGAAGAAGAAGAAGCAAACGAGGAGTATGATCAAGAATATGACGAACTTTCAGAACTAGAAAGTGCCCCGGCATACTCGGCCCAAATAAAAAGATTATACGAAACCATGAAGCGGGTCCAAGAACAACACAAACTGTCGCTCGAGACAGGAAAGATGATCATGAGCCAAATGTTAGCCGAGGAAGGTGTGGATGACATGTTTATCGAATCAATGAACCTGCACGCTGACGCGGTAGGTTTAGATGAGGCTGTTCATGCAGCCATGGCTTATATTCATCGATTTGAGAAACGAGTGCCTACCTATCCCATGCGATCTGGCAAACAAATCCACATCAATGTATCAAAACGAGGAGGTAACACACAAACAGAAGAACATCAGGTGGAACCACTCTCACCACCCACCTCACCTCTCACTACACAAGTCACCTCACCACCTGGCACTACCACGCCTATTTCTGCCATTACCACAGTCGTCATGGGAATTCCTCTCTCTCCCGGCATCCAATTCGGAGGAGTTACCATGCCCACTTTCACAACACTCTTCACAAATATCACATCCACCCCACCCATTGTTCTCATCTACACACTCACACACACGTTCGACACAATGGAAACATCACCAGCCACAGCACCACTCCCTCCCCCCACGTAGCCTCAATCTCCCATACCCCCTCTACCTACCTCACCACTTGACTCCACAGCATTCACAACTCCCTTCCCCTTCCCCATTCCCCCTGCATCTTCATCTTTCCCTGCATCGTTTAATGTAAATAGTATATTCATGGCATTACATCAATGTGTGTATCAACTTCAGAGTGAGTATCAGGCTCTCGAAGACCGTCATCATCAACTGACTACGAATCATCAACAACTACAGAGATGGCTTACAATTATAGAAGAAGAAAATGCATACCTCAATCAACGTTACACCACACTTGAGCAAGCTCATCAAACCCTCCTGGAGACATCCCAACCATCACAAGTGCCAGGTGTCAAACAACTCGAAGCTTTACTGGAAGTCTACCAAACAGATAATCTGAGAGTTCGGCAAAATTTGACTCTGCTCAGAAAACACATGGCTACAGCCCTTGAAGAAAACAAGTGTCTGCAGAAGCAAAATGAAGAAAACTTGGAAGCTGCCATGGAAGGCTCTCCCCACAAAATCGACCCAGAACAATTCAAAGCAGTCCCCTCAAAAACAATGAAAACAATCTTGGAAAGCTATGCCGATCTATTAGAAGCACATGACGATTTGGAAAGGAACGGGATGCGCTACACCGCCAGCTTAGGGAACAGGAGACACAACCCAAAGTCATAAAAACAACCACGACTTCAGAGGAAGTAAAGGCATTAACAGAGCAGGTGGCAAACTTTCTGAAGAAGTTACTGGAATATGAAAGACAGCCCTCTCCAGTTGTAGAACCAGAGCCAGATGAATTGGTACCCATTGAGGTGGACGAAACGTATGAGGAACCATATGTTCTTATGCCTAGGCCAGGAGGTCAGAAAACCTCAGAAGGAATGGACACCTTGGAAGTCGAAGTACCAGAATGGCTCCAGACACTCGAAAAGACAGCGAAAACCCATGAAGACCGAGTGGCAATCCAAATCCAATCAATGAAGTCAAAATATTTCCGCAGTATGTCTCATCATAGATGGATAGGCACCAACGATGATCAGTATGTGCCATACTGTGTACTCTTGGCAGATTACAACGCAGAGATTCAACGCCGATGTGGCAAGGCTCCAACCTTTGCCACAAAATTTGGGCCCGATGATATCCCAGAAAGTGCGAAAAAAGGATCCATTCATCAACCCACCTGGAGGATCCGTCTTCTTGAGACCTATCCCGAGATGGTTTGTACTTGGACTAACATGCCACTCTTTATTAAATGCAATCCCTGTTATGTTCCAGTCTTCCGCAGACACACTTGGTCTGAATTCACCATTGCTGTAAAGAATGTCAAAGGTTGTGAAAAGTGGTTAAATTATGTCTATCTAGCACCTCCACAAGGACCTCCCACTGTTGCTTACATGATTTCTACAATTCGTCACTGGAGCATTCGCCTACGGAACATCCCTGATGTGATGGCATAGATGTGCATGAACATCTTCGAATTAATGCTCATTACATTCAGGACATTCAAGAACATCAAGGACCCCCACTTTTCAAGAGTTGTCTTCACTGCAGGCAACCAAGATCTGGTGTATGACATGAGCACTACCCCCTCAATAAAGGTAGTATACGCCTGGCACGCAAGAATAAAATACCTCCCAGCATGCTTCAAACAGACCTTCGAGGAGATGTTCATCACAGGGTTCTGGGAATATCACTCGGAAATATTTGTACCCAAGCCCTCACATCTCCTCCAACTATTCGCTATGGAGAGGACCATCTACTCAGATCAATTGCGGGTGCCCCATCTAGACGTCCCAGGTCCAGTAGATTGGGATGCATTGTTAACAGACCTAGCACGGGGGCTACGATTAGAAGAACACCACCTCGCTTCCGATGTTGTTCAATATTATGTCCAACACACAGCTAGACAAGGGTCTGTCAGAGACGACAGACACGAGAGAGGGGGGGTGTTGGCAGTAGTCAAGGAACTGAAGGATTCACAAGACAAGGAAGCCTACGAAGGGAGTCGGAGCGAAGAGAAAGCACAAGCAGACACAGTAGTCAAAGAAGATCTGGCAAGTAGGCCATTTAAATTTTTCAAGCATCAAAGAGTTGGGCACACAAGAAGAAGGAGCAAGTAGGGAGCTCCAGGAGATGTATGTCAAAATGTTAGAAGAAATCCCTACAAAAATAGTGATTTTCATCACTAAAAACCATTGTAAATACCATTTCATATTTTTGTAGCTCCATTTTGTGCAAGCCAAGGAGTCCTTGAGCTTGAGGAGCTTTAGAAGTACCTACCTATCAGTTTTCACATTTTTTAGACTCCGTTTGAACCTCCAAATAGGGTAGAGAACCTAATTTTTAACTAGGCCGGACACTAGGTCTGGACAAGGCCAAAACCTAGTCAAAAACTATAAATAGAGCTAGAGAGCTCATTTTTGAGGAGAGCTTGTAATTGATTTGAACTTGTATGAGCTTTTTGAAAGTAATCTAAAGAACTCCATTGCTTCTCACTCTTTGTCTTGCCTTGTATGCGCGACGACAACATCAGACGACACAAGGAAGAAAGTTGCAGTCTCAGTATCATAAAGCAAGAGGCACAAGACAAATATGGGTGCCAAAAGGACAGAAGCCACCAACAGATTTCAACAATGCAGACAATGATAAGAAGAAGTCAAGGCAAAAGCAGAGACAGTATCCAAGGTCTCCTTGACCTTCTTCTACGACTACAAACATTCGACAAATTTGGATCGCCAAGAAGTACCTTATGAACCGACCCACAACCACGCAGATTTGGGTACCTAAAGAGTGTATTATAGCTCAACCCTCAAGCCTTGTAATATACACCCCCTCAAAAATCTCTTCAACCCTCAACACCACCACGTCCGATCTCAACTTTTGTCCCTCCGCAGCGACCTATCACCCGATCACAAACTCTTAGGAAGTGGATATTGAAACGTATCCAGAAGTCTTCTCCTAACCCCTTGTCTAACATAACTACCACCCCGACTAATCTACAACCTTGTAATAACTCATTCATGACTGAACCTTGTATAAATCCACACACTATAACCCAACATCACCTGTAATAACATCTCATCAAAGAACTGCAATTCTTTATAACTGCAGCAGCCGGGGTCCTCTTTTCTTCAATTTTGATGCTTCCTGCTCTGATAACACTGATGGAGAGTGTTAATCTCCAAAAGAACAAGTTATCATTGAAGTTAGAGCACCTCTATATCAAGAGTAACTTAAAACCTTCATCAATTTGGAGGATCAATACTCAATTTTTAAAATCTTGATTAAACTTTGAAGAAGGTGACTACACAGAAAGTCTGCTGCACATAACTCACTCATTGACTTATCAGATGTGTAAAGTTTTTTATAAAACTTTGCACAAGGTGTTGCCTATAGTTTGCACATTTCCTCCAAGTTAAATCATTCCAAAAGACTCAGTAGATCTTGAGAAATGATCTTAACAAGTCACCTATGTCTAAAACTGTAGTTCTTTACAGTCGACTTTGACACCTACAACTTCCAAAGCTTGGTTCTCTCAAAATAGAACCGGTTTATGCAAATTCTTTTAGCCATAGATGTCTTACTTTCCAACTTATATTTTGACTCCTCATTTCTGCAAAACTTTACACTGTGCACTGAGAAATGATCAATTCTTTGACCATCGAGATTGTGCCTGTTTGAGAAGACACTCAACATTTCTTCACATATGAATGTTCCTACTCATAATTCTCATAGCCTGTTTATAATTAGGCTCTCAAACTTTAATCATAGACTCATTAACTATGGATTTAGGTACATACAAAAGGATTCTTGAAATGATCAAGCACAGAAGGAGAACACTCAGAAAAATCGGGTGCAACTTTTCTTCATTACTGAAAAATTTTACATCTGGATGAGAGAGCTATTCTACACACTTCACAAGTGTCTAATGACTTCTAATTCTCTTCAATTCTTGTTCTCACACACTCTCTCATATTTGCCCCGACATTTTTCCTTGTATATATAGGCAAATATGTACAAGTTCATGACCATACAAAAGTATAAGTGAACTAACTCTAAATTAATGTACATATGTATACACATCTTCATTCTCTGAACATGTACTTTCTTCATGTTTCATATCTTGATCTTTTCTTCAATCCTTGACTTCAAAACTTCATCAAGACTTATATTGTTGATTGCCTTGCACCAAAAATAATCACATCACCATTTGACAGATCATGAACTGTACATCTGTCATCAACAAATTTCACAACCAAGCCAATCTTGGCTAATGCAAAAAGTGATAACAGATTCTTCCTGATCCCTGGCACAAATAAAGCATCTAAAAAAGTGAAAGAACTACCATCAACAGTAGTTAGAATGATCTTACCAACTCCCATAACAGGATAAGAAGAGTTGTTTACGCATGTAACAATGTTCCCTGTAGGAGCAGGCTCGAGTGAAGAGAAAAAACTACGTTGCGAGGTAATATGTATGGTCGCCACACTATCAAAGTACCAAACATCTGTGTCTACTGTAGACATGCAGTGCTCATGAGAAGATGGGTAAAAACTGCAAACATTGGTAAATGCCCATTCTTCTTCTTGCACAAGATTAGCAGACTCTATTTTTGGTGTAGAGGCCTCTGCAACAACCATTCCAACCTCTTTCTTCTTTGCCTCTTTAGCAACTAGTTTTGGACAGCTCTTAATGACATGATCATTTGCTTTACAGTATTTACAAAATAATTTCTACTTTTCTGATTTCTTGTCATCTTTGTTTTCCTTCTTCAAATATGCAACATTTGCAGATTTGTGCTTACTAATTGAAGAGCTCCATTTTCCTTTGCCCTTCTAACTAGCCAGGAAAGCTTGATCTACAACACACATAATAGACATATTCTACCTGGGCTGATCTTCTCGCAACAGAACAAAAACTAACTCCTCGAATGACAAGGCATTTGGATTGCCTTTCATAATCAAACAAAGAGTTGAAGCAAAACTCTGATATGAATTAGGAAGACCGTTCAAAACGGTCTGCACAAGTGAGCTATCAGGAAGGACTTCATCAATAGAAATCAATTGTTCCTTCAAATTTTTGATCTTTGTTAGAAAAGTGTAAGATCACCTTCATTCATGTGCTCACTCTCCAACTATTTTTGGAATTAAGCAACATGAGCCTCATTCCTAGCGTGGTACAATGTGGTAAGTGTATCCCAAACATCCTTAACTATTCTGCAAGAGTGAATGTGAGGAATAATGGAATGATGTTTCACAGACAAAGCTATCAATGCATGTGCTTGGGCATCTGTGCCATCCCAACAAATTTCCTCTGCAATAGATGCAACAGAAACCACAACACGCACATGAACCTATAGAATATCATAATCTTCGACACATTCATCATCAGCTTCACTACTTGCAGTTGTAACACTTGCAGGTGTGATAGGAAGTTTTTCAACACACTGCAAAATGTTCCACAATCCTTTTGCAACCAATACATGTCACATCATATAAGCCCATAATGGGTAGTTGGTACCATCCAACGTATCCTCAATAGCCAACATACGGAATACATCACTTCTTTCAGCAATGGCTGCTGGAAATTGATGGTATCTCAAAAATTTGAATAAAATTGCCCAGAGAAATTTGGCTAAACCTGTAGTAGACTTCGAGACGCTTATACTGGCGAACCAAAATTGGTATATACCTTTGGCACAAAAAGACAAAATAGCCTACACAAGGGCTGTGATAGTGTGTTCAGAGGCCAAAATGAGCTCATATCACGATCTCGGCACTGTAGAGCAAAGCCCTTTTGATCTCTATAACACCGTGAGTATATGTACCAAATTTCATGCAATTCTCAGACTGTGACCAGAAGGCTGTCGATGACGCCCTAGATGAAATGAAGACCTACTCTGATACCAATTGTTGGAGTTAGATGTCTATGGAAGCACACAAACAACACAAGGAAGAAGAAGAAGCTTGGAGCACAACACACAAGACTGAATGAATTACCACTAGAATGTACAAAGATAAGTAGCCCATCAGGGCAATAAGTGTATATACAAGCTCGGGGAAAAAAACCTCCAAAAGAGGCCCCGGCCATCCTAGAGTGTCACACACATCACTACCTAAATATATCAACAACATTCAACTCTCACGTAAGTTTTCTGCTCAAAGCAAGTCTCCATGGTTGTTCTCTAGCAATCCTCCCTTATGACCAACCTTATGTGTATTGATTCTTCTTCCTCTAGTGACCTCTTCCCCTTTGATACTCTCCACAACCCCCACTCGAAGAGACTCTCTTCCATCTTTTTCCCTCCACTTAGCTCACCTCTTCTTAGTAGTATTGGTTCTCTCTCTTCCTCAGATTGTAAGCTTCTCCACTAACTCCCCCCTTTGCTCTCTAGTCTCTCTCTCATCTCTAGTCAAACTTTCTCTCAAAGTGCAAGGTGTAGAATGATTCTCTCTCCCTAAAAATGATGCCCTCTCTTGCCTATAATAGTTCCAACATCCCTTTCTTGAGTAGGGAGAACATCCCTTTTATAAAGGGGGGAAGGGAGGGGTCAAATGGCTTTTGACTACATGTGACTGAAGAGGTTTGGAGTACACGTGGGGGGTTTAGGGTGGCTTCTATGCACGTGGTTAGTGGATGTTCGAGTAGAGGGAAAATGGGCAGAGGAGTGGGGGGGATAGTAGGGGAAGGAGTGGTGGACAATGGTAGCTACAGGGTCTGACATGGGCAGAGGGAGAGAGAGAGAGAGAGAGAGAGAGAGAGTCAATCAAAAGTGAATGGGGGGCACGTTCCTAACTTTTAAGTGGCTTCATAGAGGGTAATATTTGCCCTGTGTTGGCCATAGCCTCAATGTACTTAAAATGGATGTCAGGTTCTTCATTGGATCTTCAATATGACCCAAGGAAAAAAGTAAAGCCCTTCAACTGACTTAAATTACTCAATTAATTTCACACAAGAATCTATGTAGAACTGCTTTAAATACTCTTTTTCCATCTGCATAATTATAGATAGATTTCCTTGCATGTTGAACATCAATAGATCTTTCATGCATTCAAGTGTCCGATTGCATGATATTGTGCCAAGAAAAACTCAACCAAGGACTATGGCTCAATTGCATGTGTATTGATAATGGTCCGCTTTATATTACTCAATTCTGTATAGTGCTGAAGAGCACGCATGCATAACCCTGCCTTCTCACACAATTGGGCAATGTATGGATGATCATAATGGGTAAACATTTCATTATCTAATATTGCATCTGCAATAGTAGGAACTATGAAAAGACTGATTTCCAACACCTTAGTTTGCAACATTACATGTTCAGTAATGTTTGGTTTTAAAGCATCTAGCAAAAAAGGTGCTGCTTCTATGATTAAATTTTGTTGGAGGAAAAGATATGTTATCACATTGTGCTTCACAAACTTCCAATGGGCTATGAAGATGACTCCAAGGGGATGCTCCCAGATGTGACTATACCACTACTCTTGACATATTGGCCATCTTTGGTTTGGTTCAACCCGATATTTAGATAGCTAGAAACAAAGCTAGTCATTGCACCTTGCCCAAGGCAAGTATTCCAAACAAGTAGCATTAACTCCATCCCAAATAGAGATGCAACCACAATCACCAAGACAACATTCTGAATAGCCCCCTCCAACGAAGCCAATTATGAAACGAGGCACAACAGTCCATAAGATAACTCGAGGGAATTTTTTGCTGAAGGAGTAACTTTGATCTGCTGACAACTTGCTGATGGCATGATTGTTGGCATGCCATAGGGGCATTCCTCCATCAATGGTTCCAAAATATTTTCTAGAGATCCACCTCTTTCTCAGAGATGCACCCTTCTCATATGCGTACGCCCAAGCTCTTTCCCATGATTGTCTCCCCGAGTTGCCTCCTCCTTTTGAATTTGTATGTTGGCTATAGTTGTCTTTTCTTGATATGCATACATGCAGAGTATATCATGATTTCAATTATTCTACATGAATTAGACTTCAAGAACACTGCCAATTGATACGTACTGCATCACCATGTGTTACTTTAAAACTGTCATCCTTCCAATGATGCTATGCAAGGAAACACCATCACTACCACAACCGCGAGAAAATAAGAAGCTCTTTCCTTTCCAACTCTAGCTGCACACCCTACTCTATGCACAAAAATTTTGGGCTTTGAGGGGAAATCATAATTCACAACATCGATTCCATGGAATATCGATTCCATGGTTTTCCTAGCTTCGAAACTTTGCGAGATGAATCTTTCTAGTTGTTTGATCCATTGCCTCGTATTCTACAAACAATTCAAGGCCCTCTTTTTGCATAAGATCTTGCAAAAATTGAACATGATAATTTGTTGAGAAAAAGATCAAGGTCTGCTTATCTGAACTTATATGTTCTCTCAACATGTAGATAAGAGCTGCAGGTTTCTCTTCATTTGCCATAGAGTAAAAATACCAATTTCAAATCAGGACTGATCTTTGTATCAATATCAAGGCGAACAACTTGAGGATCACAAAGACCTGCTTTGGCAAAATCTGCCAGTAGTCGAGGTAATATTGTACTAAAAAGTAGTGTTTGTCTCATGTCACCAAGATGGGAAAGGATTTGCCTCAATTGAGTTGCAAGCCCCATTTCAAACAACCAATTAGCTTCATCAAACGCTACATATTCCACTATTCGAAAGGACATTCTTTCAACCTTTAAAAGGTGGTGCATTAGTCAACCAAGCGTTGCCACAATGACATCTGGATTGTCTGCAAGTTCCTCAAACTATGATTCCATACTATCATCACCAACAAGTACTGCAAATCAAAGGTCAGTGAAAGGGCCAAGCTCCTTACAAAACTTAAATGTCTGCAGGGCGATTTCTAGTGGGAGAGAGGATGACTGCTCAAGCTTCTATGTTTGAAGAATGGAATTTCAATTTTTCAAGCATTGGGATAATACATGCAACTATTTTCCCTGAGCTAGTTCGAGCCATAACCTAGGATAAAGTCTTCCACTCAATGGTAGTTGGAACCTGGTATCCCTTTTCATGCCACGAAAAATGGGAGGGCTCAACCCTAGAGATTCGAAACTACCTGATTTACCCCCTTTTTGCTTTTGCGTTTCCTGTAGTATGGACAATTTCTGTGACCGTGGCTCCACCTATGGAAGGAACTTTTTTTCCTAGTCCTCATCTATGGCTTTTGATCGAAACCCTTCATTGTCTTTTTCAATGGTTTGCTTAACATTTTCGATGTACATTTGGACTGCTCTAGGTTGTCCCCATCACCTCCATCACTGCGCCAATCTTTTCCACTTTCCTGACACCTCTCCCTCCCCCCTTTCATGCGGGGAGAGGCTGACCTGGCCCACAAGTGAGGGAGGGATAGAGCATGACCCCCCTCCCCCCCCCAATTATATTTACTTTTTTTCATAAGATTTTTTTTTCTCTTTTTGTTTTCTTTTTCCCTTTTTCTTGTCTCCTTTTTAATTTTGTTTTGAAGTATCAAAAGAAGACATGATTTCCTCAACACCTGCATGAAAAGAAAACACTAAAAATATTTAAGAAACCAAAAACCAGCTCTCTTGCTCTATGGCTCCATCTACAAGCGGTGTAGCCCACAAATTCCCATCAACAATGGTCTACTTATAAAAAAATGATTGCTTCATACATCCTTCAGGCTTCTAGAAATGTAACATCATAAAGTGCACCATCGATCTTAGACAATTGTTCTAATTCCACACCAGTGCTCAAGGTTAAAACGATCTAGAGACACATTAACAAATTTGCAAGTACAGCCCTAGTGGGATGCCAAATACTATGCATGATGCAGAAAGATGCATGTAGATCAGTGATGAGTAGCACCTCCTTTAATGTCAATCCGGGAAGACATGAGGATGATATGAAGACCTCGAACAAGTGATGGCACAGGTGTGTGAGTGAGAAGCACACAAACATGCACACACATACACACACATGCACACACACACGACAAGAACAAAGAGAAAGAGACAATGGAATCACTTCTATTACAAAAGAGTTCTTATACAACTTCAAGTCTACAACAAGCTAACCTCAAAAATGAGCTCTCTAGATCTATTTATAGTTTTTGACTAGCTTTGGTCCTGTTCAGACCTAGTGTTTGGCTTAGTTAAAAATTAGGTCCCTAACCTAGTTTGGAGGCTCAAACGACCTCTGAAAATTATGAAATTTGGTAGGCAATTACTTCTAAAGCTCCTCAAGCTTGAGGACTCCTCGGCTTGCACAAAATGGAGCTTCAAAAAGGTGAAACATATTTACAATGGTTTTCAGTGATGAGAATCACTTTTAAAATAATGTAAGGATTGAAGAAAATTGATGGGTTGCCTCAGTGCTAGATCCAGGTGTATGCCCGTACTTGCTTCTTCCCAGATGCTGACAACACTCTCCCCCCCCCTAGCGCCTGTCATCTCTGACAGACCTTTTCTCCATGGGGTGATCAATGTAGTGTTGGACTTTGTCGGTGGCTAGATCCAGTTCTCTGATCCTAAGTCCCCTCGCTAGATCTCTTTGAAGAGCATCCAAATTAACCGCGCCTAGAATGTCAGGTTATGGTGTTGTATATAGATATGAATGCATAGTCTGTTCGCATGCAAATAGTTGTAGAAGATGGGTTGGTCGTGGCGCGAACACTTTAGAGTGAGATTCCCAGAACCCAATTGTAAACATATCATCAAATGTTTGTTTATAGTAAGCTAGGAGATATCTGATCCTCATATGCCAAGCATAAGCAACCCGAATACTAGGGCTTGTGCTCATATCATAGAGTAAGTCATAATTACCATTTATAAAGCCCGAGATCGGAGGCTGGATGTTACGTACATTGTAGAAAGTCTTTAGTAATATTTGCATCATGTCCAGGATCTTTAGCATCATATGGGAAATGACATCGTTCATGGGTTGTAGTCGTGGCATCTAGTGTCTAATTGTAGCCATCATGTAGGCTATGGATGGTGTGCCTTGTGGTGGAGCAATGGAGGGGTAGTTGAGCCATTGTTTGCAATTAGCATTATTCTAAACTTTTATGGCAAAGGCTTTCCATGATTGTCTTTGCTTCACTGACACAAAGCATGGATTGTACTTTAAGTGCATGGGGGCATGGTCCCATGTTCGGAGCATCTCTGGATAAGTCTCCAATAACTTTTGCCGCCAGATAGGTTGGAATATGGCACCTTTTCTGGCTGCTTCCGGGATGTCCTCTGGTTGAAACTATGTTGCAAATGAAGGAAACTGATTGGTGACTTGTTTGATCTCAACATTGTACTCTGCCAATAGCACAAAGTAAGGCTTATACTGTAATTCTGAACTGGTTATGAGTCGTTTGGGAGCCAAGTGCTTGAAATATGTTGATTGAAGTATTGTCTCTTCAATAGCTTTCATGACCAGCATTTGAGTGGATATGCGCTCTTCGTGAGTTTGGGCCATCTCTTCTACAAGTTTCATCCATGCCAGAGGGGGTTCCTCATATGTGTCTTGTCCTTGATCAATGACCCTACCTCTTGGAAGAGGTTGAGGTTCATAATTGTCTTCGAAGGTCTCTTCAACGAGAATGGTAACTACTTCTTCTTCTTCTGACGATTGATTGGGTGGTGACGGTGGTCGTTCGTATTGTAATAACTACATGTTTAGCTCAGTGACCTATTTTTAGAGCGCAAGCAGCTCGTTGTCGGTTGAAGATTTTGGCAGGGGTTAAGTAACGATGCTCACCATCTCTCGAGGTTCTGTTGTGTGTGGTGTGGGCACTGTTTGTCTTGGTAATTCCTTCACTTAGTCTGCAAGTCAGTCGTGCGCTTCCAAGAGATTTGCATAATTTTCTAATATCTACTCCATATTTTCTGAGGGAAGAGCTTGAAACTTAGCCCGAACTATGGGTGCCCCTGGAGTGTTTTCGATGGCTACTTCTAGATTTTCTTGATTTTGTTGTTGTAGCCTTCTATTCTCTTCTTGGGCAGCTGCTAGGTGTCGGCAAAGTAATGCCATGTTTCTTTGTAATCTAGCGTTGTGGGCTAGTTGATCTCTGAGTTTCTCTTCGATCACTTTACCTTCCTCTGTATATTTGGCTTCAATCTCCACATAGGATTTTTGGAGGGCGGTAAATTCTTGTTGCAATGTAGTATTACGCAACTCCAAACAATCGACATGTGCTTGGAGGTGGGCAGACAAATTACATAATTCTCTTTTGTTCTCTTCCAATAATTGATATTCCTGTTTCAGCTGCGTGACCGCTTTGAACATGGTGTCTAATGGATGACTAAATGAAGTGGATGTAGAGGTAGTGGTGGAATATGCAAGGGGTCGGGAAATGGAGAAGGGAAAGGTGGATTTTGTGCCTACAGTGGTTGGAAGTGGTGATGTGAGTGAAGTGAAATGTGGTGATGTTGAAATGAAAAAGGTGGCGGGTGGTTCTATGGAGGGTGAAATGTCCATGGGGTCGGACATGATTGTGTGTGAAGTGTGAATCGTGAATACTGGAATGGTGGGTGGTGTGTCAGTGGTGGGCACGAACGTGGGTGAGGTGGGGTGGGAAAGGGGATTTCTATTATAACCATCAAGTTGTTGCATCATATTTACAAGGTTTGCCCAAAATTGGGGAAGGGTGGTTTGTGTCGGTTTTGAGGAGGTTAAGGGGGGCATTGTGGGTTGGGGTTGAGAAAGAGGGGATGTTGTACTGAGGGGAAATGATGGTGTCGATGTGTGGGTAGAGACAAGTGGATGTCCCACAGCTGGTAGATAAGAAGGGTGACCTATTATGGTTTGATGAGTGGGGGGATGACCTATCTGAGGTTTGGAAAATTGACTAGAACTGGTGGAGATACGGAATGGTAAGGATGGGAAAAGGGTGGCCTGTGATATAGGTTCACTAAAGGTGACTGTTGGTTGTTCAAGAATGTTAGTGGTGAGGGTTGTAGTGGGATGGATGGGTGGTGATGGCGGCGATGGTATCTGTGTGCTTTTGTCGGGGACCCTAGTGTCAGTGGGACTGGTCATGTGAACATCTTCTTGACCTATGGTAGGGAGTGAGGAGAAAACTTCAATGTGAATCATCTTACCCCTTCGCGGTTGCGTATCCAGCCTTTGTTGGTCGTATTGAGGGGGAGTACAATGTATCATAGTCCGCATAGCTTCTACAATCCCACAAGTGTGTGCCAGAAGATTCAATGATTCGATAGAATGAGGGTCCACCTCCTCTGCTTGTAGCATCTGGTTCATCATTGCTCTGTTTGCCTCTTCTGACAAATTATGCCTTACTTGTACTTGTTTGATCATCTCGTATAACCACTTGATTTGTGCAGTGTATGCGGGGCTTCCTTCTCAATCTCCTCTGATTCATGCTCCTGTGCCTCCTTTTGTCCATGTGTGTCTTCAACCTGCGTTTGTTGTGATTCATCCTCCCAATGTACTTGTCGTTCTTTTTGATGTGGACGTCCTCTATGGGATGATGATCTAGGACCTTCAGTGTCTGAAAAGAACTCTCCATTGGATAGTTGCGTTGTTTGCAAGAAGGTCTCAAAATCAAAGGAGGTATCTTCTGCTAATTCACTCATGGAAGCAAACTCAACATCCGTGGGTAACGGAGGGGCTGACTGAGTGGGTTGTGTAATGCCCTCTGATTGTGATCGTCGGAGACGGATAGTGAATGGAGCCACTTGTCCTTCTTCTCTAAGGGAGGTGTCCGTGTTGGACTCACGAGGAATTGGGACCTGAGAAAGTGATCCACGCATGCGTTTAGCTAGTTACACCCCTGGTTTTTGTCCTTGGAAGAACTACAGCTGTGAGTAAGTAAGTGCCCGTATGATCGGCACATCATAAGCTAGACATCTATATATGATTTTGGTAATGGCACAACAACCATTCAAAGAAGGCTTCCTTACCCCTCGTTTGCTTGCTTCATACAATTGGTCAAGAATCCATACTGACATTTTGATGGGTAGACTCCTTGTCTTCGCTAGGTATAGACCATACCAAATCTTCTTGTGAGGCTACGTGAATTGGCCTTGAGCAAGAAAAGCAAAGTGCTGAAGGCACATGCACAACGGGATGGCAATTTTTGGAGTGTCATAGCAACTAGCCCAATCAGAGTCACAAAAAGCATGCAAATCTGGCGGTAGAAGTGTGGGCCACCAAAGACTTGCAAATAGTATTGCCTTGATAACCCTATCTGGTCCAAAGTGTCCTCCTGCTACACCTTGGTGAGCAGTTTCCAAGATCTTGGGATATTCACTCTCATGGACACATAATCTAAGATAACCATCTTTTCCTCTTCTATATAGATGATCTCCAATGAGAGTATAATCTAAAGCTTCTTGTTCTAAGCTCCTTTGTCGAGCCAGTGTCATATCTTGGGGAAAGGTTCGTGTCCTCCAAAAGGCTACTAAGGGTTCGCTCCAATCTAGCACTAAAGACACTCGATAAAGAGTGGCATGTTCCACTCGTGGTTTAGCACGGCAGATTGGGCACTCCTTGCACATCTTATGAACATCTATTTCCATATTTGACTAGTGCACTCCAAGTCTCCTCAATGTCTGTAAGGTTCTTTGCCTTGAGTAGTGTTGCTCTAATGCACCCACATGTGCTAATTGCAACCATTTTGCGTACTCATCCTCTTCCACACAACAAGCTAATATTCCCTGATTTGTATGCTTGTACATACTGCCTGCCATGATATGGAACTTATGGGCTTTTACTATCTCCCTATCTTGAGTGTTTACCATTGGATTTTTAGGCCCAAATGTCAATACTGGCACAAAGTTCTTGGTCCACTGTGGTACAACCTCTAAATTAAACAACTAAGCATCACGAAGGTCATCTGATACTCCTTCTGGGGCCTCTCTGGATGTGAGCCCCGAGAGATGATCTTCTCTCAAGTGAGTCTTGTGTTTCCTCACCACAACCTCAAAGTCATATTCCATTAGTAAGAGAAACCATCTTACTAATCTACTTGTATTGCATGGCTTGTTTACCAAGTACAATAGTGCTTGATGATCGGTAAGAAATTTAAACTTATTTGCAAGAAAATAGTGTCTAAATTTCTTAACCACATATACCATGCCTAATCCTTCTCTCTCAGTGGTGGTATAATTTCATTCGGCTGCATTTAACTGTCTACTAGCATAGGCAATTGGAAGATCCATATTAACTTTGCCCGTAGGTTATGCAAGTACACACCCAATAGCATAGTTGGAGGCATCCACATGGACATGAAATGGCTTGTTCCAATCCGGTGTAGTCAAGATTGGTGCTGAACACAATCGCCATTTAAGCTCATTGAAATATTTCCCACATTCATCAGTCCACTCAAAATTAGTCAAAAGTCCATATAGAGGCTTTGCAATGATGGCATACATGTGTATAAAATGTCGGTAATAGCAAGAGTGCCCCATGAAAGCTTGCACTTCCTTGACATTCTTTGGCCTGGGTAGTTCTGTGATAGCTCTCACTTTCTCTTTGTGAGTTGATATGCCGTTCTTTGACACTATATGTCCTAGAATCTTGCTTTGCCTGACCATGAAAACACACTTTTTTGGGTTCAAGCAAACTTGATATTCTCTACATTTGTCAAAGATTTGCCTGAGTTCAAGTATATGTGTTTGTCTAATGTTGGAATGAGCACTGAGGTCATCAACATAGACTTCCAAATTCTTCCTCAAGAACTCTTTAAACACATGGCACATCAGTCTCTGGAAGGTTGCAGGCGCATTGGTTAGACCAAATGGCATTACACAAAAAGAAAATATGACCCAGTCTGTGGCAAAAGCCATCTTATGCTGATCTTCTAGTGCAATGGCCACTTGATTGTAACCAGAGAACCCATCCAAGAAGTTGTGCACTTCCTTGCCTGCTACCGTTTCTAATAGATGCTCAGTGATAGGAAGTGGATAACTATCTCTGATAGTGGTTGCGTTAACCTTCTTCAAGTTAATTCATACACGTGATTTTCCATTCTTTTTGAGCACCACTACGATGGGGGAAATCATTCAGTGTGCTCAATTTCATAGATGAATCCAACTTCAAGTAAGCGATCTATCTCTTCTTTGATCTTGGCAACATAGTTGTCATTGTATGTGTATGGCTTTTGTTTAGAGGGTATGGCTTCTAAGGTCATGGGGATCGTGTGTGGTGTTAAAAGTGTGTCCGTTAAGCCACTTTTAATCTCATTTCTGGGTTCTTGGGGATGGATAGGGGTCTGACAGGGCACAAGCCCTACGCATTTTCGGTGCGTGCGACTATGAAAAATAAAATTACATATTCCAATCCGACGGCCTAACACTGGCATGCACGGTGGACTCAAACCCAAAAAAGGAAAATACAATCAAGGCTCATCAATAATGCCTTGTATATATAGGGTTCTAGCTAGTTTAAAAGTTCTTGTGATCTTTTGCTTTAAGGAATCCAGCATAGTCTTCAAAGTATCCAGCTCGACCAATTGTGCATCTGTTCGAACTGAACTAGGAGCAATTACTTGACTCATCAGCAGTTCTGTCTGCATCTGCAAAAATGATTCCTGCAAATAAAAATCGTTGGCTATGGCTGCATCTCTCCTCAGTTTGATTTCGATGATCTCTGCATCAATTCGGGCAAGCCTATCAGCCTGAACACCTAATTGCTTCTCTCTTCGTTCCAATTCCTGAGCTTGATACTGGATGGTTTTATAATAGGCATCTCTCTCTTTCATAATGCCTTCCATCTTCTTCTTTATCCAAAGCATCCGGCTCGTCTATGCTTCCAATTCATGAATCTTCTGAAAGAGTTTGGTAGACACTGTCTTGAGCTCTTCAGTGTTCTGCATGGCCAAGTTAGCCATTTCTTGTCCCTTCTGTGTCACGAGCTCAAGACCCGCAAGTGTTTCTTCCAAGAGATTGCCGAGAGCAACTCGAGCATCTTCTTTGTCTTGCACCATGTGTTCTAATTGACCGATTTCTTCATCGCGAGCTGCTAGGAGAACGGTCTTCTCCTTCAACTCTACTAGTGCATTGTCATGTTGGGCAATCAGATTATCTTGCTCCGCTAACCTTTCTTGAAGTTGCTGAAACTAAATGTGCAGGGCATGGTTCTCTGCTTTGACCGCATTGGCTTCTTCATGGATCGGGGCAACATCCGCTTCGAGCAAATCCACTTTACCTTGCAATTCTTGCTGAATGTGCTGAGTGGCTAACTTCATTTGGAGGGGCAATTGCTGAGAAAATTGTATAAGCAAACGGCCCATAGACTCCAATTCAATGAACATGATGGTCGGGGGTGGAAGAGAAGGCGGAGGTTGTGACAATGAGGCAGAGAGCAGATGAGGGGAGGGTGGTGGAGAGTAGTCGGGAGAAGATAATTGAGGCGTTAATGCCGCGCAAACAGCATTGGAGGGTTCATCGAAAAGAACAACACCATGCTTCATACTAGTAGTGGGTGGAGGAAGAGGCGGTAGAGTGGTGGACACCAAAACAATTCCAGTCTCATTCGGATTTGTCACCTCAACAGCATCAGTCACAGCATCAGCAGTGCTAGTGACTTCCTTGATTGCATCTGCTTGGACTTCTGTGCTTAGGAATGAAGGAGATGGTTGTTCCCTTCCTTCATTAACTTCAGTAATGGCTGCATCGGCTTTGGCTACAGAGATTGGTGATGAGGGGGATTGACAATCCATGCCTCCAATAGCGGCTTCGGTTTCCTTTACAGCCTCCACATCCGAGTGATGCGATTCTTCTCGTGAAGAGACTTCCTCGACATCTTCCATGCGTGCACCTTGTTCTAGCTGTTCGATAGGAGAAGATGGGACGGAGGATTCGACCTGGAGAGAGGTGGCTGTGTCATGGAAAATGTCAGCTTCATGTCCTGGAGTGGAGCCCTGTACCTGGCTTTCGGATGGGCTGACGCGTTTGCGTTTGCGGTGAAAAAATTGAAGCAAGTCGGCATCGTCATCATCTTCGTCGTCGACCATTTGTGTAGATTCTTTGTGCAACAAAAAAAGAGCGGTTGGAGGGGGTTGCGTGGCTTGTATCACCGGAAAGAGGAAGGTTAGGATATGAGGTAAGCATATGCGAGGGATATCATGCTTGGCGATTTGCTTGGTAACTACTATGCATTCACAGTGAACACGCCTAAAGAAAAATGCCATGAAATTCACAGGTTCACGGGAAGCCGTATCTATCATGGAATAAAAGGGTCGAGAGATACCGTAAGTGCGTTTTTGCAAATTTAACGCAGTGACCAGGAATCGCAGAGCAGTACGCTCTGGTTCGGGTAGGCAAAGGATGGCGAACTCATTAGATGAGTTCCGGGGAAACAGTTCCTTCATAGTGGCAAGAGGAAGGAGTGGACCATTCTCCAATCCTTCCTGAGGGAGTCGGAATCCTTCAGCAAACGTGGCTAGAGTGATTACTACACGAGGATTTAGACATGTAATCGACCAACACTGCTCTGTAGCAGGTGTGGCGACGATGGCAGAAATAATCTGCGCATGGAACGGATGACACTCCACTGAATGCCAAGGCAATTCAACAAAGGGCAGCAATCCACGAGTGCGCAAGTACTCACTCACATCTGGAGTGAGTCCCGCACGGAAGGTTGCGATATTGGCCAGAGCTTCCATGGTGCTCACAAGGATACACGAAAACACAGAGTACACAGAGCTCGCAAACACACAAACACAATAGTGATTATCCGTGGAAAGAACAAGATTAAGTAAGAGCACGTGAAACATTAGGCGGCAAGAACCCTAATCATAACGCAGTATTGGAGAGTTATTCTTCATAAGTGCAGCATGCATGCATGAACAGAAGCAGTAACACAAAGGCGGTGCTTAATCATAATTAGATACAAAAACGGGAAGATTACGGTCAGCTGGTCAACCAAAATATGGGTGGTAGAGAAGATCAAGTGACACTCGAAAAAGAAGAAAACAATTGAGTACACCTCAGGGGTTATCAGACGGCTGGTGATATGGGTGGAGCTTAGAACCATTAATGACTTTTGGAAGGAGAACACCTGTTATGGTCGCCAACCAAAAAGTGGTGAGTCCCACCTGTTCAGCAATTCGGTATCGTCCAAACCACCGTAACTTAAATTTTCCTGCAGATCTATTGGCTTTAGCATTATAGAATAAAACGAGTTGGCCAATCGTGAAGACAGGGGTTTTTAGAAAACGATCATGAGTACAGGCTTGGTGTAGCTGAATTTCTTGAAGAATCATGAAGCTTTCCCAATGTTGTTCATCCAATGATCTGAGCACATGCAACCGAAATGGAAAATATTCTTCTGGTAACAATTTCTGAGATAAGGCAACTCGTAGACTCGGCACTACCACTTCCATTGGCACAATAGCTTCCAATCCATAAGCAAGTTTAAACGAGTCGTTCCGGTTGCCACTTTGTACGTGGTCCGATAAACCCACAATACTGCAGGTAAGAGTTGGTCCCATTGTTCCGGACATTCCAAGATCAATTTCTGAAGAATATTCAGCAGAGTCTTATTGGTGCTCTCAGCAAGACCATTCACACGTGGATAGTAAGGTGAGCTGAATTTATGCACAATCTGGAAAGTTTGCGTCAGCACCCCCATTAAGGTATTTGCGAAATGTGTACCTTGGTCTGTCACTATTTCCAGAGGTAATCCATATCGATGGAAGACATCCTTCATCAAACATTTGGCCACGGAAACTGCTGTGGTAGAACGTAAAGCCCAAGCTTCCGCCCACCTAGTGGCATAATCAGTGTAGGTCAAAATATAGCGGTTGTTGGTGAGGGCCGTTGGGGGTGTAATTGGGCTAATAAAATCTAATCCCCACTTCTCAAAGGGCTCCAAAGGTAGAACCGATTGAAGAGGAAAGAAGTGTCACTGCCAGGGCTATCCAGACCATTGACAGACATCACACTTCTGCACAAATTTAACCACATCTCTGTACATGGTAGGCCACCATAGCCCACTTTGTAGAATTTTACGATGAGTGAGATCAGCTGCGAAGTGTCCTCCAATGGTTGATGAGTGAGCCATGGCAATCACTGATGCCGATTCATGTGGAGGGATACATCTGAGAAAGACACCAGTATGATCTATGTAATATAGTTGACCCATAATCAACTAGAATCCTTGACTGTAGACTGCAATTTTACGGCGCATAGTAGCGGGCATATTAGGAGGGAGAGAACCATCAGTAAAAAAAGTCATTAACGTATCATAGTATGTAGGGGCAACAGGAAGTTCATGGGAGTTGCCTCGGTGACATAAATAGCCGGCATTGTGTCATCAACACCTACCGGAGACTCATTGGAATCCAGTCAAGTGTAAAAATTTTGCCAAGACATGTGCCGTACCGAATCGGTGAATAACTTCATAATCAAACTCCTGTAGTAGTAAAACCCATCTTGCCATTCTGCCACCTAAATGTTGTTGACAAACCAAATACACGAGTGCGGCATGATCCACATGGAAAGTGAATTTTCATCCCATCAAGTAATGCCGAAATTTCTTAACAGAGTATACCAAACCAAGACACTCGCGTTCTGTCACTGAGTAATTCCTTTCTGTAGGAGCTAATCTGCAGCTCGCATAGTACAGAGGCCGAAACCATTTGTCAGTTTGTTGCATTAGCACACTACCAATCGTGATGTCTGACGCATCCATGAAGACATGGAATGGACGTTCCCAATCAGACGGTTGCAGGACCGGAGCCTGCGTCAAGAGAACCTTCAACCGATCAAATGCACTTTGACACTCATTAGTCCATTCGTACTTACGCGGGGTGCTGGTCATAAGTCGGTTAAGTGGTGTCGCCAGATGGGCCAACCACCGTAAATGTCTGCCATGCCACCGGATCTGGCCAAGGAACCTCATAACTTCTTTTGGCGTCTTTGGGACCGGTGCCTCCAACACGGCTTCTACTTTATCAGGATCTACCTGTATTCCTTGTTTAGAGATGATATGACCGAGAATCTTTCCACAAGAGACTGCAAAAACTGATTTGGTAGGATTTAAACATAATCATTACTCTTGGCATTTTTCAAAGCAGCACTGTAAATGATACAGGTGCACCGAAGTGTCGCCAAATAAGGAAAAATCATCCAAATAAACTTGCATAAACGTTGTCCAAGTAAGGTGAGAACACTTCCTGCATACATCTTTGGAATGTACTCGGGGCATTCCGTAAACCGAACCACATTACAGTGCAGGCATAGACACCCCAGTTGGTGATGAATGTTATCTTCGGTATAGCCTGTTCCGCCATCCTCACTTGATTATATCCATTGTAGCCATCTAGGAAAGAATACATTTCGTGACCTGCTACCCTATCGAGGATTGTATCCAGAAAAGGAAGAGGGAACGGATCCGGTACAGTGGTTGTGTTAAGCTTCCGGTAGTCGACACAAATGCGTAACTGCTTATTTTTCTTCGGCACTATCACTATTGGTGATATCCACTCTCATGCTCAATTGGCACAATAAATCCCACTTTCAATAACCGATCAAGTTCGGCCTTAACCTGTGTCGCATAATTAGGATTCATCCTGTAACTAGGTTGTTTGATGGGTTTCGCATCCGGTTTTACTACCACTCTATGTTGATAAATCCGTGGGTCAAGGCCCTTCATGTCTCTGTAGTCCCAAGCAAAAACATCTGAGAATTCACGTAGGAGTTGTACCAAATCATCTTGGAATTTGTCTGCTAATCCTACCTTAATTTTAATTGGTCTTGGATTGACCGTGTCACGCAAGTTGTATGTTACCAATTGATCCTCCGATACATAAAACTGTCGAGGCTTGGCCAAGTCATCAGCTGGCTGCAACAGTTGTTGTAAGGTCACTTCATCCATAGGTATGTCATCATCTGCTTCTGCTTCTCCGGTCATTGGTACGACCGTACACGCTGCCGGACTCCACTTATCTGCTACCGACTGTAAATCTACAGTACCTAATGGGATAAGGTCCTTGTTGTTCTTGAGGAAAGCCTCCTCCTCATCATCAGATAGTCCATCCAACATATGGGTGTGCATGAAGATCACAAGGTTGCATAGCATCCAATGTAACTACATATTTCTGGTGATTGTCTTTAAAAATTAACTCTTGAGCTGACCAATCCTCTACGACTTTGGCTTGCTTTAGCCATGGTCGACCGAAGAGTAATTTGTAGTCAAGACTAGATTCGGGTAACTCCAGGACTACAGAAGTCATTTTAAATGTAGTTCCCTACAAGGTAATAGGAATATTACGTACTAGTCCCACCGGATGGACTCTGGATTGGTCCGCCATTCGCACAAAGAACTTCACGGGTTCAATTTGGGTCCAACCTAGTTTCTTACAGAGTGCAATTGTTGCAATATTCACACCAGACCCGCCATCAATTAAAACTTGTGTGACCTTCTAGTTTTTATACCAAATGGTGATCAACGATACTGAACGATCCACCGTAGAATCCATCTCGGGTTGTATGGTCGCAGTTGTCGGAGTACAAGAAGGTCCGGGGCTGACCTGCTGTTGAAATTGCTGTCTGACACTAGGAACTAAGGCGAGCAACTGTCCTAGAGGGAGTGTGATTGAAGCCTTAGATATAACGTCCCATACCTGGTTTGTTTGTGTTGTGGTTATCACCGACTCTGGTGGTGATTCTAATGTTGTTGGGACAGAATTCTGTGCATGCGGTCTTGCATTTGGCAGAGGAGGCTGAGTTACTAGAACTGGGTCAGGGAACACCGTCGGCTCCTTAGTTGTCCATTGAGTGGCCTTTGCAAACATTCGCTGTTGCTCACGAATTTTGGGCTCGAAAACCTCAACTGCTGGTTGCAATTGTTTTCCTGATCTTGTCTGTACTACGGCTGCTTGTGACTCGACTGGGGAAATATAAACTATATTTGTCATCAGATTTTGTCTTTCCTTCTTTCTTTTGTCGTACTCTGCGGCTTCTTTACAAAATCTACAAATATGGCCAACCTCGCCGCAAAAATGACATCGAGGGGATGGGAGAGAGGTACCTTCCGTCGATGTACTCGTGTGCCATCAATTTTGATTGAAATTGTTACTTCACGGTCCTCGATAATTCCTATATCCCTACTGCTGATTGGTCCGTAACTATGGCGGTACGTAATGGGTGGATGGCTGACTCGGTTCTTGTATTATGGCGTTTACTGCCGCTCTACCCTACACCTTTGCATTGTATGCATAAGTTTCTGTTGAGTGGCCCGTCGTATTACAGATGGCACAATACATTTGGTTGAGAGCACATGTGGAACTGGTGTGACCGAGATTCTTACACTTAGTATAGTACAATTGTTTGGACGGATCCTCGGTTATGTTCTTACTTGCTTTCAACCATCCCAAATCCTCCGTAAACCCTCCAACTTTGTGCTCCAATTGTAAGGCCATTGCAATGACAGCATCCAATGTCATTCCGTCCACACAACGAATGATCATAATTTGTTTTAACTGTGGATTCAATCTGTTAATGAACCATTGTGTTATGACATCATCTGGCAGGTTGGCATGCGCCGGAGGTAGCTGCCGCAAATGAGTTCTGAACAATGTCACATACTCCTGAACACTCTGGTGTGGTTTCTGTCGATTGTTTTGCAAATAGTAAAAAATTTCTGCAGGGTTCTTCTTCAGACAAAACCTCTGCAGGAACGCGTCCCTCACATCATCATAATTACCAAAACGATTAATATCATATTCTGTCAACCACCTTGCTGCTTCATTAACCAATGTGGCCTGAAACACTATGGCCTTATACGCTGGATCTGGTGGATGGTTCAACACTGCATAGCTAATTTTGAATGTGCGAACATGTGCGTCGGGATCATCCCCCGAAAATCCACCGAATTTCATATAGGTCACTCCGGTTGGGACTGGTCGAGGTGGAACGATTGGTTGTGGCTGTTGTTGTTGTTGCTGCTGAAATTGCGGTTGCGGTTGCGATTGTGGTGGTGTTTGTTGTTGTTACTGTGAGCCACTCATGGTGCTATTGTTGGTAGTGTTGTTGTTACCTAAATTTTGAGGGGGTGTCTCTTGACCTTCCGAATCTGTATGGTCAGCCTGCTCACTTTCCAGTCCAAAAATGTTGTCGAACCGTTTGCTTAACTCCAAATCCAGGAACCCTTCCTCAGTTTTGATATCAAAATTAGGTAGACTTGCACCGAAAAGGGGTGAACGCAATAAGTGTCCACCAGGCAGCACTGCAGTATCATATTACTCAGAAAAAATACATACAGGATATGTTGAAGAAGTTTCACTTGCAAGATGCCAAAGTAGTAAGCACTCCAATGGAGGTAAACCTAAAACTAAGTGCCCATGAAGGTGATGACATCAATGACATTACAGGTTGTCAAAGTATGTTGGGTAGCTTGATCTATGCTACCTTAACAAGGATAGATATTGCATATGGAGTTAGTGTGCTAAGTTAGTTTATGCACAAGCCAAGGATACCTCACTTAGAGGCTGCCAAGAGAATCTTGAAGTATCTCAAGGGTACACAACATCATGGTTTGTATTTTCCTTACACTTCAGATATTGATATCAAAATTTATTCAGATGTAGATTGGGCAGGATGCAAGGATGATAGGAGGAGCACTTCTGGATATATTTCTTTTGTAGGTGATAAGCCAATATCTTGGTCTGCAAAGAAGCAACCAACTGTTGCATTGTCTTCTATAGAAGTAGAGTATAGAGGGCTGGCTAATGCCACACAAGAAGCCATATGGATCAAGCTTTTGTATACAGAATTGGGTTTATATACTAGGTCTCTAATAATCTTTGGAGATAATACAAATTCTCTTCACCTTGTAGCTAATCCTATCTATCATGCTAGGACCAAATATATAGAGGTCCATTACCATTATGTGAGAGAAAAGTTGATAAGAAAAGACATTCAACTAACCTATGTATCAACCAACATGCAGTGTGCAGATTTTTTGACTAAAGCTTTGGATGGAACCAAACTTTGCAGATTCAAAGCAATGATTGGATTGCAAGATATACATGAAGATTGAAGATGAAGACCAAACCAAAATGTTTGGCTTGAGGGGGAGTTGTTGGTGTAAATCACAAGCCTACACATTTGGCTTGAAAGATATCTTGAAGACCCTACATATGTGAAGAAGCATAGGAACTAGTGCTAGTGGCTAATTACCACTTTATCTCCTTGTAAAAGTCAAATTGACTTGGAATCTTTTGTAATCACCTACCAAAAGGATTTGTGGAAAACGTTAGCTCTTTGATTGAAGGAATATCTCCTAGGATATAGGAGCTTGATCATGGGAAGCCAAAAGTTTGAATTTGAATTCAAACTTTTACTCATTCTCTATAAAAGAGGTCATGGACAAGTCGCGGGTAGATCTCATCACTCTCGAGCTTCTCATTACTGATTCTGAGTATATGTGAGGCTTACACTCTATCCCACACCTATCTACACCATTAGGAAATGATTTTCATGCCAATGGATTTGTATACAAGTGTTTATTAATACATACATTCACATTGTTCATTTTTGAGTTCTCTATTATACTACTTGAAAGTCTGTCAACTTGTGGAGTGCATATCTCAATCATTTCTCCATCAAATTCAGTGATTCAAAGCTTGTTGGATTCAGCTAGAAGTTATCTACATGCTTTCAAATTTTGAGAAGATTATATTTAGAAATTTCAGAGAAATACGCGTCGAGGTGATCACTGGTCAAACTCTACTACAGTCCTAAAAAATCAGGGGTATAGCTTTACTTGCTAAATTGATTTCTCTTAGCATAGTTTATCTTTTTACATCATTCCACTTGGAATAATTATCTTGCTAAGCTAATTAGATACCCCTAAAAGGAATTTTTCCAATTCCTATTGTGTTGGTCATACTGAGCAAAATACCCAGCAGGTGTCAAGACATAAATAGAAAGTTTTTCTTGAGATTCTGAGTTTCAAAGTTATCTGTTTTGGTTCAATCATTGCACACATTATTTCCAAACTACATAGGCCATCTTATGGTGTCATTGGAAAGCTAAGAAGGTCCACTTATCAAGCCTGAAGCAAAAGAGGGCTGGTACAAAGTAGGTTTTGGCAGTACCTACTCAATCTCTTGGAGTGTCCATCCAGCTTTCCCAACAACCTAGTGATCACGCATGGTCGATCTTAGTTGGTATCTATAGATTTCCACGTGGAGACTTTCTTTTGGACCTCACATTGTTGTTGCTACACTCATGGTGGACCCTTCTCTCATACCCTAGAAGTTTAGTTGATTTCCATTTCAATTGTCTTTTATATTGTATTTGAGTACCTTACCATTTGTTTCTACCAATGTTTCCATTCTTCTTAAAGGGGAATTATCCCACATATGATGTACTATGGATAGCCGAGACCAACTCTATATAAAGAGGGCCTCTCCACCCCATTTATACTTAGTTAGAAGCTTGAGGAGCCCACTCAATGCTCTTGGCAAGATCACTCTAATCGATATGAGTTTTCCCATTTCATGGTCTACTCACTTTTGAGTCTCATACTCGTTCTTTTTGTGAGTACACTCTTTCTTTTTGTGATTACACCCTTCTTTTCATTTTTCTTTTGCAGGTGTAATCTCTACACAATTGGGTGAAAGGAACAAAACAAGGGCACATGTATATCAGTCACTTGGTGACTCATTTGTAAAGACTTTTTGCCATTTTCTAAAGTGACTAACTTGGAGAAATGTTGTAACTCCTTCCTCCCTTATATCTTTTGTGGTGAGATTATGTGCATTTTTATGGCATATAATGTGTGCTTGTATATTTCATCTACCCCTCCTCGCCTTTTTCCGCTATTATCATGCATGTGTGAAGCATAAGGAGTCATTAGGTTAAGATAGGTGATTTTTGAAACCTGGTTTTTAGGTCATAGCTTTGCACAAAAGTCTCCAATGCTGATCCACCAAGTATTATGACACATACTCACATGTAGAAATCATCTTTGTATGTACTTATTTGACATATTCATGCATTAAGCAGCATGTGGAGCACATGCTTCTATGCACTTGGATGATTCATATGGAATGTAAATGTCTTGTTCACAATGCCCTATAAATGCAAAAGTGCCATCTTTATCATTCCATTGCTTTTTGGATTCTTTTTTTACAAAACCATTTGCCTCTTTTTTTATAATTTCATTCCATCCTAAGATGATGACTCTAAACCATTTAAGATCAAGCAAAGAAAAATCAAATGGTGATGGCTCTAAAACATTTCACATGAAGCATAGACAAATCAAATTGACCAAAATATATCCTTAATATATCATGGATTGTCCCATAATAATTAAAACAGGTTGAGATATCATCCGTATCTTTCGCACTTGCTCTACTATTTTGTCTAAAGCCTACCATGACTTTGGTATCAGAGGTGCTTCAATATTTATTTTTCTCTTCAATTGAAAAGTGTATCATCTGCCCATAATGTTGTGTATTTGTGATATCTTTGTTGCATTCAAGCACAAACTCATGTTCTTTCGTACTTACAACCACCCCATTTTGTGAAATTTCTTCCATTGCTCCTCAAAGACAATATTTTGTTGGAAACGCGAACAAAGCCACATTTTGTGGAAGAGGTAGAGTTCTTGTTTTGCAATTGTGACTAAATTCTAGTCTTTCCTCTCTACTTTAGTTCTTATCTTTCTCATATTTTCCTAGCTATCTTTGCATTGGTTGTGAATTTTAAATCATGAACTTCATTATTTTATTTTGCAAAGATTCATTCATCTTTTTTTCCGCACAATTTCCTTGTGATTCTAAGTCGATTATGTTTTGGTCCTCTTCATTAGACCATAAAAATGACTTGTGTGGATGGAAAATTGATATAGATTTAGTTGATATCACAAGTGATTCATGTACTAACCATCCTTTTTCCATACTTCCTTTACGTCAAGCTCTTTGGAAAACAAAGCTTTTCAAGATTTACATAAACATTTCTAAGAAGAACATCCATCTAGAATGAACAATGTGCATAACTTCAACCTCGTTGACTATGTGTAAAAGAAAATGAACTTGGTTTTTCATGAAGTCTATAAGCAAATATTTCTCCATCATACATATAGTTTTGATGGAAAATCTCCCACCTTATCCACATGTATTTTATATGTTGGTGTTTCTTCAACGTGTTTCTCCTTATTTATTGTACTATGTTCCTTCAAGTTTAATTGAGTGGCTAACTTATTCTACAGTTGGGGATTTACTTGCAACAACTCCTCTAAAGTTAAAGAGCAATGAACTTTAGCCTTCTTCAACCCTTGTACAGTGGTTGACAGTCCCTCTTAAGTTCTCTTCACCTTACATCTTAATGTGGGAGCATGGAAGAAATCTGATCTCTGTTCATATTCACTCATATAGTTTTGAAGCATGGTCATGCTAGTTGCTTTATCTGTCTCCTGGTCTTGATTGGACAGGTCCTATGATTCCACTTTTTGTTCCCTTATTGGCTAATTCATAGAAGCATCTAGTTCTATGAAGGGAGGGATCTCATCTTCATTCTTTTTCCACCTCTCTTCTTGAACTTTGGCCCACAAGCCATGTGGCCAATTAGTTTCTACCTTACGAATCAAGAATTCTATCTCCATAGTTTCTAACTCTAGTTCTGGCTCTTTCTACTTTGAGTTGAGGTTTTCTAGTCCCTGAAATGTTTTCTTTGGAGTTCTCAACTCAAGAGTAGTTGATATTCATTGTTCTATCATATTCTGAGTGATTTCAATTAGCTAATTACATATTTCCAACCTTTCCTTCTCCAAAACTCCTCTTGGGTACATAAGTCATGTTGTTATGGACTAGGTCATGTCTCTATTCTAGATTGATAAGCTTTCGACCACATTTGTAAGTATTCAGGCATAGGACCACTAGAATTGATCACGCCTAGTCCTTCATTTGATCTTCCTTTACCACATCATTATTTTGTTGGCTAGACTAATTTATTCAAACCCTCCATTATGTGCAGACTTTTCCCTTTCTTCAATCAACTTCTAAATCCACTTTCTTTTGATTTTTTCTTGTGTGGTTTTCCATTTTTGAGATTTATTTGTACTTAAAACATCTAATTCTTCCTTTGAGTCTTCTACTACTTGGGGTGAGGATTCTACCTCCTTCTTACTCATAGGACTCTCTGATCCTCAATCATTATGGTTTTCTTTTGCTCTTGCTCTTGTGATGGCCTTTAATTACACCATGTATTCCTTGTAACTACCAGAGGACTCTATCACTTCAATCATGTTGATCTATGTGGTGGAAGGTGTTTTAGAGGGATCCTTGAGTAAATGTTCTTTTTCGCAATCACTACAATATCCTTCCCAAATCTTCTTAGGCAGTGGGTGATATGACATTGTACACTCCCTAATGAAATGGTATCCTCCACATCTATGACATGGTCCTCTAGGTGCAAGTGGTGTTATTGATGGTCTTATTAGAGTTTGCGCTCATGGTGCTGCATACATTGGTTTGGCATATTTAGATCCATATGAATTTCCATAGCCATCATGTTCATAGTATTTTTGTTTGTATGTGGACTCATATTCTATGCGATTATGTTCATAAGCATAGTAATCACTATAGCTCTACTCATACCCTCGGCTTGTGTTCTTTGTGTTGCTCAATGGGGTCATAGGTACAACAACTCTTTCTAGGTTTTCTTTCATTTGTGTGCACTTGATTGGTACCATGTTTTGAGGGTGTGGAGGTTGTTATACTCGTTGAGGTTGCATATATCCTTGATATTCATAAGGTCTTTGAGCCATGGGTGCTCCTTGACAAGGAGCATACTTTGGATCCTCCTTTACTTGATCTCTTGGCTGATATCCTTAATGCCTGAATTGAGGTGGTTGTGATTGCCCAGGTTGTAGATTGCACAAGCAATTATCAATGGTATGATTAGTTATTTTTGCTCAATGTGATAGTAGAGGTTTCGTTCTTGCATGGGATGTCTAGTATTCTGGTATGACTATGGTGGGGTCGGTCCTCCTTTTGCACAAGCATGAGATGGATGGTCCCCTCCATGTTGCACACATCTTCTTAGCATTCACATTCACATAGGTTGAGCTTGATACGGATTTTCTCCCTGTTGATTTTGAACTCCTAGCTTCTTGGCCACTAATTCTACCAACACTTCCATGTTGTTGGATGGGGAAGATACACTACTAGAAGCATCTTTAGACTTGGTTGGGATCTAAGGGGTCTTCAAATCATCTGCTAAGTTTTCCTCCAGATCTATACACTCTCTAAGACATTGATTACGTTTCACATACACTAAAGTTCTCATATTTCCATTAGTTAACTCGTATAGAAATAATGGTATCATCTTTTGATCGGTTGGCCTCTCAACCATTGTACAATGGTCCACATATTGATTAAATTTCCTAGTTTTCAACCTCACTAACTCATTGCATACTTGCTTAAAGCTTTGAATAAGAGAAGAGGTATTATGTTTGATTCCCCTCTTAGTGAATTTTCCAATGAATTCTTTGTTGATATATTTAGGTAATGATGTGTGTGAACACACTAGGAATATCAAGGCACTTTTTTCCCTCTTTAGGAGGTTTTTTCCCCCGGCTTGTATATACGCTCATTGCCCTAATGGGCTACTTATCTTTGTACATTCTCTAGTAATACATTAAGTATTGTGTGTTGTGCTCCAAGCTTCTTCTTCTTCCTTGTGCTATTCGCGTGCTTCCGCAGACGTCTAACTCCAACAATTGGTATCAGAGCAAGTCGCCGCTTCATCTAGGGCATCGTTGACACTCCTCCGATTGCAATCTCAGAATCACACAAATTTTTGTGAGCATACTCAGCGCGTTTTTGGGATCAAAACAGCTTGCAGTATGGTGCCAAAATCGCGATCTGAGCTCGTTTCGGTCTCGAAATGCACTATCCCAGTGCTTGTGCAGGCTATTTCATCTTTTTGTGCCAAAGGTATATACCAGTTTCGGTTTGCCAATATAAGCATCTCAAAGTCTTCTACAGGTTTAGCATAACTTGTTTGGGTAGTTCCGTTCAACTTTTTGAGATATAGTCAATTTTTTGCATCAAGGTATTTTAGTCACTTGCCATGGTTGAAAGTAGTGATGTATTTCGTATGTTGGTTGTTGAGGATAAGTTGGATGGTAGCAACTACCCTTTGTGGGCTTATATGATGTGACATGTATTGGCTACAAAAGGATTGTGGAACATTATGCAGGGTGTCAAAAAACGTCCTATCACACCTGCAACTCTTACAACTACAAGTACTAAAGCTGATGTAGAAGGTGTCGAAGATGATGATATTTTGCATATTCCAGTTTGTGCTATGGTTTTTGTTGCACCTACTATATAGCAGATTCATTGGGATGGCAGAGATGCTCAGGCACATGCATTGATAGCTTTGTCTATCAAACCTGCCATTATTCCTCACATTCATTCTTGTAGAATAGCTAAGGATGCTTGGGATACACTTACCACATTGTATCAAGCTAGGAATGAGGCTCGTGTTGCTTACCTCCAAAAATAGTTGGAGAGTGAGCACATGAATGAAGGTGATTCTATGGAAAGTTTCCTAACAAAGATCAAATACTTGAAGAAACAGTTGATTTTTGTTGATGAGATTCTACCAGATAGCTCACTTGTGCAGACCGTTCTGAATGGTCTTCCTGATTCATATCAGAGTTTTGCTTCTACTCTTTGGTTGATGATGAAAGGAAATCCAAATGCCTTGTCATTTGAGGAGTTAGACTTTGTTTTGTTGCAAGAAGATGAGTCCAGGTAGAACAGGTCCATTATGCGAGTTGCAGATCAAGCTTTCCTCGCTAGTCAGAAGGGCAAAGGAAAATGGAGCTCTTCAACTAGTAACCAGAAATCTGCTAATTCTACACAATCGAAGAGGGAAGACAAAGATGATAAGAAATCAGAAAAGCGAAAATTGTTTTGCAAGTATTGTAAAGGAAATGATCATATTATAAAGAACTGTCCAAAACTGGATGCTAAAGAGGCAAAGAAGAAAGAGGCTGGAATGGTTGTTGTAGAGGCCTCTACACCAAAAACCGAGTCTGCTAATCTTGTGCAGGAAGAAGAATGTGTGTTTACTACTGTTTGTAGTTTTGAACCATCTTCTCATGAGCAGTGCATGTCTGCAGTAGACTCAGATGTTTGGTACTTTTACACTGGGGCGACCAAACATATTACCTCGTAGCGTAGTTTCTTCTCGTCACTTGGGCTTGCCCCTACAAGGAATATTGTTACATGTGCCAACAACTCTTATCTTGTTATGGGAGTTGGTAAGACCATTTTGACTATTGTTGATGGTAGTTCTTTCACTTTGTCAGTTGCTTTGTTTGTGCCAAGGATCAAGAAAAATCTATTATCAGTTTTTGCACTAGCTTCTAGCATTTTAAGATGTGGGTTGTATAAGTTCATAGACTATGAAAGATCTGTAAATGATTTGACATGTGCAATACATGATTCTCAGGCTATGTTAGATGCAAAAATTTGGCATGCATGCTTTGGTCATCTTAATTTTGCTAGTTTGCTATGCCTACAGAAATCTGAAATGGTGTCCTCTTTGCCCAAACTTGAGGCACCCAGAAAACATGTTTGTGAAGGTTGTATTTTGGGCAAAATGCAGTGTTCCTCCTTTCCAAAAGATGGTTCAGTTTGGGCTACTCAGAAATTGCAGCTTGTACATAGTGATGTATGTGGTCCTATCCAGACACCTTCTTTTGGAAATTATCTTTACTTCATGACTTTCATCGATGATTTTTCCAGGCATGCATGGGTATATCCATTGAAGGCAAAGTCCGAAGCATTCATGTGCTTCAAACAGTTTTTGTTTTTGGTGGAAAATCTGTCAGCAATTAAAATGGGCACCCTCTATTCTGATCGAGGGGGGGAATATATGTCATCTCATTTTAATGCATTTCTAGTTGAAGTGGGATAAAACACCAATATACAGTGCCATATACACCTCAATAGAATGAAGTACTGAATGAAAGAACAGGCCACTCATGGAGATGGCGAGGTGTATGGTTAAGTGTCAGGCTTTACCACATAGTTTCTGGCTTGAGGTTGTCAAGTGTGCAGCATATGTACTAAATAGGTGTCCCACTAAAGCACTACAGTCTATCACTCCATATGAGGCTTGGCATGATCGCAAGCCATCTATTGCTCATCTGTGTGCTTTTGGTTGTTTGGCATATGCATTAGTGCATGAAAAACATCGCAAAAAATTAGATGATAAAGCAGTAAAATGTACTTTTGTTGGGTACAGTTCTGAAAGTAAAGGCTATCATCTGTATCATCCATAGACTAAATGCATTCTAGTTAGCCATGATGTTGTTGTTGTGGAAGATGTTATTCAGCCATTGCTTTCATGTACTAAGGAGACATCTATTAGCTCCAAAGACATGTATGATACTTTGCTGCCTCTTTTTACAAGTGGACAGTCGTGTTGGTCCTAATGAGGCGACATCTCAACCTTTGCAGGTTTCATGTGATGATGCAGATGATTCCATTTCTGATGCAGATTTACATGATGCACTTGTTGATGAGAGAGTTGATATTGAGCAGGCAAAAACTATGCCAAAATGGTTGGTGCAAACTTTGTGTGACAACAAATTAGATGCACCTTTGTCATATCGTACTCGTTCAAGCTCTCATAGTGCCTCTTTTGCATCAAATTTCTATGCTATAGCTCCATCTAGTCTCTATGATGAGAATGAACCTGTTTCGTTTGATGAAGCACAAAATGCACCTACTTGCCAAATGACTACTGTTCATAGCATCTGTGCACTTGCAGCTCATCATGGTTCGAATGTACATTTGTTGGATATCAAAAGAGCATTTCTGAATGGCGGCTTGCATGAAGAAGTGTATGTTTTTCAGCCCCGTGGCTTTGTACAAAAAGGGCATGAAAATCAGGTGTACAGGTTAAAGAAGGCATTATATGTCTTAAAGCAAGCACCACGTGCTTGGTATGAAAAGATATATGCCTATCTAATTGCACATGGTTTTGAGAACAATCCAACTTAAAGTACCTTATATGTTAAGCATGCTAATGATATACTGTTGATCATTGTGGTTTATGTTGATGGCATGTTGCTCACTGGTTCTCATGAGAGGCATATTGTGGATTTTAAGGCTGATTTACATGCCTCATTTGAGATGTTTGATTTGGGGCATTTGCATCGCTATTTGGGCATTCAGTTTATGCACGTTGATGGTGGAATGGCTTTGTGTCAAATGAAATATATTGACACATTATTGGAGTGTTTAGACCTTGAAGACTATAAGCATATTGCCACTCCCATGGAGACAGGTTTACAATTGAGTCTTCAAGATGCTGGAGATGCATTTCATGATGTTCTCTATCAACAGGCTATTGGATGCTTGATTTACTTATGCATTACTCGGACAGATATTCAGTTTGCTATCTCACAGATGAGCAGGTTTATTCATTGCCCAGGTGTCAAGCATTGGTAGGTGGTTAAGTGCATCTTTCTCTACTTGAGTGGTACTCGACTACTTCGGTTGTTTTATCCCAGGGGGGGATCAATACCGCTAGATTTGCAAGCTTTTTTTGACTTTGATTGGGCTGCTTGCTATGGCACTCGTGTGTCCACTAGTGGCTTTTACTTCATGCTTGGTAGCTCATGTATATCTTGGTTGAGCAAGAAGCAGCCTACTGTGCCCACTTCCAGTTGTGAGGCTGAGTATAGGGCAGCTTTCATAGCTATTGTTGAGTATGTGTGGCTCAGATGCCTTATGGCTGATTTGGGTGTTGGCTAGTCTTTTGCCACCACCATCTTCACTGACAGTCAGAGCGCATTGGCAGTTGCGAGGAACCCTATGTTCCATGCTCGCACTAAGCACATTGAGGTGCATTATCATTATGTCAAGGAGAGGTTCTCTATTGGGGAGATTAACTTGGCATATGTGCCCACATAGGAGAACATTGCAAACCTTTTCAGGAAGGCTCTGCCTAGGGAGAAGTTTGAAGCTTTCTGCAAAGCTTTGGGCTTACTTCCTTTTGCGGATTGATTCTACATAGCTTGGCACTTCCTTATACATGAGTGCCAGCTCCTTTTTCATCGCATCACTCCCAAGGGGGATTTGTTGATATATTTAGGTTGTGATGTGTGTGAACACACTAGGACCATCGGGGCACTTTTTTTCCTCTTTAGGAGGTTTTTTCCCCCGGCTTGTATATATGCCTATTTCCCTAATGGGCTACTTATCTTTGTACATTCTCTAGTAATACATTCAGTATTGCATGTTGTGCTCAAAGCTTCTTCTTCTTCCTTGTGTTGTTCACGTGCTTCTGCAGACGTCTAACTCCAACATTCTTTTAGGAATCATTGTTGGTAAATCTATTGTGATGCAAGGCTTGGAACCAAGTCAAAGTTGTTCCTATTAATATGAATCCAAAATTTTGATATTGAATAAAAATAATCATCTATCTATTCTGCTCACAGTACTTGTTTAAACTTTGCCACATGATCATAAGGATCATTTGACCCATCATAGTGATTTCTTAGGCACTTTGCTACTTGGTAAGGTCTCAAGCCTCTACCCACGTTCGATGGTTGAGGAATAACTTGAATCATAGGATGCACACTTGGTCCTCTTCATTGCTAGAGGTCTTAAAGGAAAGGTTGGTATGTTCACTGACTCACCTCCTTATTGGTATTAGGTATTGTATTGGTATTTGGTGTAGGAAAGTGGACATGAGGTCTGAATGGAATGCTTTGCTGACTACTTCGTCCTAAGATGGGGTTTCCCTGACTTTATTGCTTACTTTGAGGATTTGGAGAAGTGATTGCCTGATCCCTTGGGGGAAAACTAGCAAAGCCATGTATTGGATTCTAGATCTTTCTAAATCAATAACTTCCTACTATCTTCTTTTATCCCGATCCAAGTAAGTAACTCTCGACAAGTCTTCTAGATCCGACAACTCATAGATGGTAGTAGGATTGACACTACTTCCCATTATAGGCAAAGTTTCTAGCAAAAGTTTATCTCTTCCAACAATAAGGCAGAAATCTATTAAATCATCATCCTCGAGAGTTCTATCTCCTCTCCAGATATTAACTACCACATAATTTCCTTTGATTGTAGTCATAAATTCTCTATTATCAGTACCAGTTGGGTTATTGGGTTCCTCAGTTTCTCCTCTTTCATGAGTCTTGTCAGAATGCTCTATTACTAGGTACAATTATTCTTGTAGAATCCACCTTCAAATTTTATTGTTGGTCTTTAAAAAACTTGAGAGGCACTAGATTTTCTAAGTCTTGCCACATAATGATTGAGTCCATCTAAATATATACATACTCTCTACAAGTTTTTAGAGGCATACTGCAAGGAAGTTCTATATTTCTCTTCTATCAAGGACATGATTTTTGAAGAATAGATAGAACTCTACATGTCTTTAGAGGTTTTCATTAATTCACTTTCAAATGCATTAGAGGTGTTTGAGTACGTGGAATGAATACTTCTATGAGTCACACTCCTTGTTGATGATATTACACTTCTTTGGCTCTGTAAGGAACATCCTCATCTTAAGTTCATTCAAGGTCTATGATCCTCGCAGGTTTTTCTCACCCTAATGAAATAACTTGGAGAAGCTTGTAGGAGGTAGTAAAGTGAGTTACAAAGCCACGAAGTTCGGTCCAACCAACCAGCACAAGACCAACCCTTGACCTTATGGAGACTCCATTAGAACGTATAGGCATGTGATAAGTGCAATAAAATTCCATATGTACTTTGGAGCATTAAGGAGAAAGAGTCGATACAAGACAGATAAGTTTGCACATTGACTAGCTCAAAAAACTTGCTATCTTTGGATGAAATGATCAACTTTAAATGATCATAGCATCTAGCATGATTAAAATTAGAAAACATCCCTTTTGAGGAATGGCACACATAGGTTTGAGTGTAGAGAATGCACAAGATTTCAAGAAATAAGCAAAATATGCTTTTGTTATGAAGCTAACACTAAACAGTGGTACCTCCTATTTTTCAAGGCTATGTAGAGATAGACCCCAAGACGGAAAAACTAAGATTTCTCCAAATCTACTAAACCCAATGGTTTGAAAATTTGTATACATAGACTAAAACCAATAAACTTTCCAATAAATGCTCAGCCATCCAATTTCTAGCTCTCTAGAGAGAGCACTTACCTCTGCAAGTTTACTATTGCTGAAAAAGACGATGCAAAGAAATGATGGAGCAATACAATGATAGCCAAAAGTGTATGTATATTGCTTCCATGTAATGTACAAGTGATTTGAAGTTTCTATATAGACTCTTGAAGTGTTATGTGACTTCTACAAGTGGGTTTTTTAATTCAAGTGAAGGCAAGATTAGTTGTTCAAGATAATCAATTCACTTCCCTACAATCTAGGAAAAGCAAAGATCTAGTTTGATCTACTTTTAGGTGATTGATTGATTCATTGATTGCCAAGCTCAACCACCTCAAATTCGTGGAATTTGAGCTCTTATTCCCCTTTTAAATGTGCAAATCTCTAGGCTTTTACAATGGTAAATGATCCATAAAAAATCTTTTTAAAAAAAATACAATAAATCAGTATAAGTAAAAGAAGGCTTCAATGGATATTTTGACATAATCCAAACGATAGCTTTTTGATGTAGATCAAATCCACCTCAATCATAGTGTATGCTTGATGTTCCAACACCTAAGCTCTCTATCTTCACTTTTGAAGATATTTGTGGGTCTAAATGATGGCTTAAATTGGTTTTTTGAACAAAGAATTTCCAAAAATTCAACTATGGACCAATTAAGGTTTGATCAGTAATTTTTACAATACATGATACCTAAGCTCTCAGATGATACATGATACCTAGTCTAATGATATGATATTTGGGTTCTAGATGACACATGATACACAGGTTAGTGATACATTTGATACATTAGAATGTGATACATGATATATGATACTAAAGGGATGATACACAATACATGGGAACCTCACGATACACAAAATTTACATTGGTGATATGATACTTGTCCACACTATCAATGATACATGATACAATTCCAAGATAAGTGACGCACGATACCTAGAATTACCAATGATACATGATGCTTGGGATCACATGACAATAATCAACTAGTGGTGATACATGATAGCTAAGCATCACGATACACACTAGGAGCTAGATATCATTGATACTCGATACTTGCCAAGTATCAATGACACATAGGAATTTGGTATCGCGATACCAAACTCGATGAGTCATGATACTTGGTCCAAATCAAAATTACATTTCAATGTGCTTGGTGGGTTCCTTGTCCTCTCATTTTCTCCCCTATGTCTATAGCTTAAAAATACCCTTGTTTCTATTAAAAACACACCTCACAATACTCAGGTGGTGTCATTTCTTCCCCTGTGAGTGACCATGCATGAAAATGATACTTCCAATGTGAAGAGCTCACATCAAAGAGTATCTCACTCAATTTTTGGAACTAGACTCCCATTGTAAGTGAATTTCTACATGATACATGCTCTGATGATACCAATCGCTGTGAATGGTTTCCATGATACCTGTTTTCTAACAAATGAATTTTGATGTGGTTTTTTGGATATTGTCATTGATCAAGACCAATGAACTCTAGGAAAAATGCAATTTTTTGGTTTTTGAGATGTTGGGTGTCCTAATCTACTATGATGTTCTTCTACCTACCTCTTAACCCTAGCTTCTCCAATATTAATATAACCCTAAAAAACTTATCACACACACAATAAGTGTATGAAGCAACAAGTGCCAATGCTTTTGTCAATATGTCTGCACATTGTTGATGAGTGGATACATATGATAGTTGAATTTCTTTGCTCAAAACCTTCTCCCTTACATAATGATAGTTTAATTCAATATTTTAGTCCTAGCATGGAAGACTGGATTGGCAGCCAACTGTAGGGATCTCATATTATCACCAAATATGTATGGAGTTCCAAACTCCAAGCAAGATCTGTGAATAGAACCTTCATCCACATTACTCTTTGAGTAGCTACAACAAGACTTCTATATTTAGCTTATGGGGAAGAGAGGGCAACTATGGGTTGCTTCTTAGATGACCATGATATGAGTTTAGACCCTGTAGAGGAAAGATATCCTGAAGTGCTTCTCCTATCCTCTTTGGAGCCAACCCAATCTACATCAAAGAACATTTTTACTTCTAGATCAGATATGTGTGGATAGTATAAACCTTCATTCATTGTTCCTTTGAGATATTGAGTATCCTTTTGGCAACATCCATATGAGGTTTCCTAGGTGTGTGCATAAATTGACTTAGCACACTCACACCATAGCATATATCCACCCTAGTTAAGGTGGCATAGTTCAAACTTCCTACAAGGCTTGATAACTTGTGATATCCTCTATGAGTTCTCCTTCATTTGAGCTCAATTTATGATTGATCTCCAGTGGCGTACCTGCCACCTTAGCGTCTTGCATTTTGAATTTATCCAACATATCCTTAATGTATTTTCTTTGAGTAAGAAATAAACCATGATCTGTATATACTACTTCCAACCCTAGGAAGTATGTGAGTGACCCAAGGTCACTTATCTTGAATTCCTATTTCATCTGAACCTTGATGCCTTGCTAGGATGAAATCCATTATGCTGCAAGAAGGTAACAAGTCTGTGATTCCAAGATCTTGGAGCTTCTTTGAGTCCATATAAAGCTTTGCTGAGTTTGCACACAAAATCAGGATGTGCTTTATCTTCAAAACCATGTGGTTGTGCCATATACACCTCCTTGTTGGTGCATATCAAGCCTTCACACATTGGCTTGGAACCATGGAAGACTAGCTTGGACAAAGCTTTATCAAAGCTTCACTTGAAGCTAGGTTCATATGAACATATGCTTGGAAGTTCTTACCTTTTTACCCCTTTGTAAAAGTCTATATGACTTGGCATTCATATGTAATCACTTTAGTCACTTACCTACTTCATTAGTCATGGAAAAGAGAATGAGTTAGTGGAGAGAATATCTCCTTACTTTTAGTAGAGATATTCTAGGGAGCCTAAGTTTGAATTTCAAATTCAAATTTACCTTCAACTCCTATAAAAACTACATTTGAAAAGTAGCGATTAGTTGTGTCACTTCAGCTCACTCCCCGAGGCATTTTGTCATTGTAACTGTGTGTGTGTTAGTGCTACTCCATATCCTACACCACCACACCTCAATTAGCCATGCTTGCCATGCTAATGAGCTTGTATAATCATATCAATCAATAGATCTATACACATTCAACATATCTGGTTCTCTGTGTTTTCTACTTCAAGTCTGTCAACTTCCAAGGAGCATTACTCAGTGCTCACTGAACCAAATCAAGAGTTTAATAGCTCGTTGAAACCAGCTCAAGGTCTTCTACAAGCATACAAAATTTCAGAAGATTCCATTCAGCCATTTGTGAGAAATCCGCTTCGAAGTGCACACTGGTCTGTGTCTGCAGAGTTCCTAAAAAGTCGGGGGTAATCATATTTTTGCTAAACTTATTTCTCAGTGTATGGTTTATCAATTTGAGTGATTCCACTTGCAATTGGTAGCTTATTAAGGTACTTTAATACCCTCAAAAGGAATTGTTTTAATTTCAAGTGTGCTGGTCACACTGAGCATAACACTGAGCAGGTATCATTACAGAAATAGCAAGTTCTTTTTATTTGTGAAGGAACCAAGTTATCTGTTTTGGTTTGATCATTACACAAATCATTTGCAAAGTACATATATGATTTCTTTGTGTCATTTGGAAGCTCAAGGTGTGTACTAAGCATATCTGGAATCAAAGGAGGGCTGGTGTGAAGCAGGTATAGCAGCACCAACTCATTTCTTGAGTGCATCCAACCATCACTCCCTACAGTGGTTTCAGAGCAAAGAAGGTAAACATGGGTGATGGTTTCCCTTCATTCATTGACAAATTGGACAGAAACAATTATCAGGCTTGGTCATTGAGAATGAAGACCTATCTACAAGGGAGAAGTTTATTTGGATACATATCAGGAGATGAGGAATTGCCCTCATTCAAGACTAGAGGACTACCTACAAAGGATGAACATGAGAGGCTCAACCAATGGTGTGCAAAGGATGCTTTGGCAAGGTCTTATCTCTTAAACTCTATATCTGACTTTCTTTTACCACATGTAAGGAACTGTAAGACTTCCCAAGAGACTTGGGAATTCTTGTCAAACTACTTTTCTTCCAACACAAGGGCCAGAAAAAATCAACTATGGATTGAGTTTACAACTCTTAGGAAGCAGCCCAAGCAACCAGTCTCAGAGTATGTGACAAAGATCAAAGATGTGGCAGACCAACTAGCAAGCATTGGAGAGGAGATTGAAGAGGAGAAAATAGTCAGGCAAGTAACAAATGGACTCAAGGCAGATGATAAGTGGGAAAGTTTCACCACTGCAATGGACCTCTATATGGATATGCATACCCCAGATCTCACAACACTTATGGGCCAACTATTCACACATGAAGCAAAGTTTACAAAGGCAGGAGATCAATCAAAAGGTAACAACCCCTCTGCTCTCTATACTGATAAGAAAGTTAAAGATAAAGGTAAAGGGAAGAAACAGGATGAAGAAGGCTCTACCTCCCAAGCTAATTATGCAGGGAGAGGTAGATCATCTAGAGGAAGAGGCAGAGGAGGTAAGTCAGGTAGGGGGAGACCCTACAACTCATCACCATGCAACATTTGTGGATTGTCCAATCATACCACAGATGAATGCTACAAGAACTACAAGAATCAGAGAGGAAGAGGCTACTCAAGAGGTGGATACTCTCAAGGGAGAGGCAGATTCAACCAACATCAAAGCTACAATGGATACAACAATCAATACAACAACAACTACAATCACAACCACAATGGTAACTACCAAGGTGGATTCAGAAACAGAAGAGACTACAACAACTACACAGAGGAGCAAGATGACTCCCTATTGATCATGAATATGACCTCCAAGGCAGGTACAAATGATGATCATTTATTTTATATTGACTCAGGATGTTCTAACCATGTAGCTGGCAATGTGGCACTACTTTCTGATTTGGAAGAACCCAAGGGCAAACATCAGGTACAAACAGGTGATGACACTAAACATTCTGTTGTTAAGATTGGAAATGTGAAGACATGTGATGGAAACCAGAATCTATTGAGCAGGGTACTCTATGTACCAACCATCACCAAGAATCTAATGAGTGTTGGTCAGATTGTGGAGAAAGGTTTGCAGGTCAGATTCACACAACATGGAGCATATGTGGAGGACCCAAGACATGGATTCAGAAGGATAGCCAAAGGGGAGAAATCAGGTAGATTGTTTACTTTTGAACTAGAAGACACCAAGAACATTGCTTTGTATAATTACAAGGATCAGACACTTTCAGAGTTAGAAATATGGCACAAGAGATTAGGGCACATAGGTAAAAGAACCCTAAAGCAAATGTGCAAGGATCAATGTGTGCTTGGGATACCTAATGTGTCCAAGCAACACATGATTTACAAGTGTGGATCATGTCAATTTGGTAAGTCTCACAGGTTACCCTATTCAAGGAAAGGTTTCATGCATGAAGACTACCTAGACTTGGTACACACAGATGTTTGGGGACCTAGTAAGGACCCTTCTATTTCATGTTCAAGGTATTATGTGTCCTTCATTGATGATTATAGCAGATGGACCATTTTATACTTTATGAAGCATAAAGATGAAGTGTTTAATTGTTTCAAGAGGTATCTTGCACTTGTTGAAAATCAAACAGGAAGAAGCTTGAAGAGGCTAAGGTCAGATGGTGGAGGAGAGTACTTCTCCAATGAGTTTGAAGATTTCTTGCAGGAAAGAGGCATCAAAAGGGAAATTACACCAAGGTATTCACCTGAACAAAATGGGGTAGCTGAAAGAAGGAATAGACTCATTGTAGAAACAGCTAGGTCTATGCTTAATGAAAAAAAGTTACCAAATTATCTTTGGGCAGAGAGTGTATCCACTGCCACTTATCTCATAAACAGGTTGCCATCCAAATCACTTGATGGCATGACACCATATGAAGCTTGGCATGGTAAGAGACCCTCTCTGGATCATTGTAAAATCTTTGGTTGTGTAGCATATGTGCATATTCCCTCACAGGTAAGGGGAAAGCTAGATCCCAAGGCTGAAAAATGTATCTTCATTGGCTATGATTTGAACCAAAAGGGATACAGATTCTACAACCCAACAAACAAAGGTTTCAAGGTAAGCAGAGATGTCATCTTTGATGAGAATGACTCATGGTATGAGAATGAGTGCAGGAAAGTTAGTCTACCCTATGATATGGAAGAAGATTTCCCAAGGCTCACCAAGGAGGAATCAATTCAGAAAGAAGATTCAAGCTCAGATGATGATGATACAATAAATCTTGAAGAGTTCAAGGCTTGGAAATCCAAAGGGAAGATGAAGGTGAAGCAACTAGAAGACAAACCAGAATCCTCAACTCAAGCAATGAGGAGATCTCAGAGAGAAAAGAAGAAGCCTATCAGATTTGGGTATGACACATCACTTGTAACTAAACACTCTGTATATCTTGCAAAGGACTTGTTGAATGAAGAACCAGGTACCTATGAAGAAGCAATTACCAAACCAAAATGGAAAGAAGCTATGGATGAAGAAATGGAAGCTCTCAAGGAAAGTGATACTTGGGACTTGGTACCCAAGAAGGAATCTATGAAGGTGATAGGATCCAGATGGATCTACAAACTAAAGAAGAATTCAGATGGAACAATAAACAGATACAAGGCTAGGTTGGTAGCCAAGGGTTTTGCACAAACCCAAGGCATTGATTATGAGGAGACATTTTCTCCTGTGGCCAAGATGCCAACTATCAGAATATTGGTGAGTGTAGCTGCATCCAAGAATTGGAATATGTACCAATTAGATGTCAAGAATGCTTTCTTGAATGGATGGATATCTGAAGAAGTCTACATGTCACAACCACCTGGCTATGAAGATCCAAAAAAGGTACATTATGTTTGTAAATTGAAGAAGGCTTTGTATGGTTTAAAGCAGGCACCTAGAGCATGGAATTACAGGTTGACAACCTACCTCCAAGACCAAGGATTTGTAATGAGTAAAGCAGACACTTCTCTATTCATAAAGAGAAGTAGTACAGAGGTAATCTACTTGTGTGTCTATGTTGATGACATCATCATTACAGGCAATGATGTCAATGGGATTAGGCACATCAAAGGATAGATGATGAAAGAATTCAAGATTAGTGATCTTGGATTATTGAAGTATTTCTTAGGTCTTGAGTTAGTCTATACCAACTCAGGAATATATATCACTCAAAAGAAGTATGTGCAGGATATGGTCAAGAAGTTTGGTTTGCAGGATGCTAAGGTATCTACTACTCCAATGGAGGTCAACCTAAAGCTAAGTGCTCATGAAGGAGAAGAAGTCCAAGACATCACAGGGTATCAAAGTATGGTAGGTAGTTTGAACTATGCTACCTTGACAAGAATTGACATAGCATATGGAGTTAGTGTGCTTAGTCAATTCATGCACAAACCAAGGGTACCTCACCTAGAGGCAGCAAAGAAGATCTTGAAGTATATCAAAGCAACTCAAGGTCATGGTTTGTACTTTCCTTATACATCAGATATTGATATTAAAGTTTACTCAGATGCAGATTGGGCAGGATGCAAGGATGATAAGAGGAGCACCTCAGACTACATTTGTTTTGCAGGAGATAAGCCTATCTCTTGGTCAGCTAAGAAGCAACCTACAGTGGCATTGTCATCCACTGAAGCAGAGTATAGAGGGCTTGCCAATGCCACTCAAGAAGCTATCTGGTTGAAGCTTCTATATACAGAGTTAGGTCTATATACAAGACCACCAATTATCTTTGGAGATAACACTAGCTCTCTTCACCTTGCAGCTAATCCAATTTATCATGCCAGAACCAAACACATAGAGGTTCACTATCACTATGTGAGAGAGAAGTTTCTAAGTAAAGACATTCAATTGACTTATGTGTCTACTAATATGCAATGTGCAGATTTACTTACAAAGGCATTAGATGGAAACAAGCTATGCAGATTCAAATATATGATTGGATTGCAGGAAGTAATTCAAGATTGAAGATGAAGACTTAAGCCAAAGTGTTTGGCTTGAGGGGGAGCTGTTGGTGCATATCAAGCCTTCACACATTGGCTTGGAACCATGGAAGACTAGCTTGGACAAAGCTTTATCAAAGCTTCACTTGAAGCTAGGTTCATATGAACATATGCTTGGAAGTTCTTACCTTTTTACCCCTTTGTAAAAGTCTATATGACTTCGCATTCATATGTAATCACTTTAGTTACTTACCTACTTCATTAGTCGTGGAAAAGAGAATGAGTTAGTGGAGAGAATATCTCCTTACTTTTAGTAGAGATATTCTAGGGAGCCTAAGTTTGAATTTCAAATTCAAATTTACCTTCAACTCCTATAAAAACTACATTTGAAAGGTCGCGATTAGTTGTGTCACTTCAGCTCACTCCCCGAGGCATTTTGTCATTGTAACTGTGTGTGTGTTAGTGCTACTCCATAGCCTACACCACCACACCTCAATTAGCCATGCTTGCCATGCTAATGAGCTTGTATAATCATATCAATCAATAGATCTATACACATTCAACATATCTGGTTCTCTGTGTTTTCTACTTCAAGTCTATCAACTTCCAAGGAGCATTACTCAGTGCTCACTGAACCAAATCAAGAGTTTAATAGCTCCTTGGAACCAGCTCAAGGTCTTCTACAAGCATACAAAATTTCAGAAGATTCCATTCAGCCATTTGTGAGAAATCCGCTTCGAAGTGCACACTGGTCTGTGTCTGCAGAGTTCCTAAAAAGTCGGGGGTAATCATATTTTTGCTAAACTTATTTCTCAGTGTATGGTTTATCAATTTGAGTGATTCCACTTGCAATTGGTAGCTTATTAAGGTACTTTAATACCCTCAAAAGGAATTGTTTCAATTTCAAGTGTGCTGGTCACACTGAGCATAACACTGAGCAGGTATCATTACAGAAATAGCAAGTTTTTTTGATTTGTGAAGGAACCAAGTTATCTGTTTTGGTTTGATCATTACACAAATCATTTGCAAAGTACATATATGATTTCTTTGTGTCATTTGGAAGCTCAAGGTGTGTACTAAGCATATCTGGAATCAAAGGAGGGCTGGTGTGAAGCAGGTATAGCAGCACCAACTCATTTCTTGAGTGCATCCAACCATCACTCCCTACACTCCTCTATTATCCAACCATTAAGGAATGCATTTTTTACATCCAATTGAAGAATCTTCCAATTCTTGGAGGAAGCAACACTTAGAAGGACTCTGATTGTGGACATCTTTTGCCACAGGAGAGAAGGTCTCCTCATAATCAATTCCTTGAGTTTGTGAAAAGATTTTGCCATTAGCCTTGCCTTGTACCTATTAATAGAGCCATCAAAATTCTTCTTGAATTTATAAATCCATTTTTAACCTACTACTTTCATTGATGAAGACTTAAGAACCAATTCCCAAGTTTTTTTCTCTTCTAGTGCTTCAATTTCTTCTTCCATTCTCGCTTATCCTTGGCATCCTCAAATGTTGAGGGTTCTTCTTGTCATATCCATAGCTCTCTGGTTTTCTTTCCTCTCTCATGGATCTGGCTAGACCATGATGTGATGATTCTGCTTCATAACCAAGCTCCTTCACGTTAGCTTTACCTTTACACTTCCATACTTTGAACCTTTCTATTGCAGAGAAAAGAGGCACAAAAGAGGAGCCCCCAAAAATTTTCAAATTATGAGCATAATTTTTCTTCTTCAAAAATCCTATGAAAATCCCTTGAGCTATGTAAATGCACTAGAGGAGTCCTCTAGATGCATAAGCCCCAAATCCTTGTGACATAACTCTTGTAAAATAGTAGGAAATTAGATTTAGTCAATAAAAGTCCCGGTCTCTTGTATGAAAGGACCATTTTTAGGGCACATGTATATAATTCACTTTGTGACTCTTGTAAAAAAACTTTTTGCCATTGTGAAGAGGTGAAGAAGAATTTCGAATTTGCTTTTTTCCTACTGAATTCCTCCTTCTCTATGATCTTTTCTATGTGTATAATGCTTGGAATGTGTGTGTAGGACTATTATCTATCCCTTTCCATCGCCTTTGAACTACTATTGTGTGTGTGTGAGCCATTGTGAGTTGTGGAGTGAGTGTTGGTGTTTCTTGCCATTCATTGTTTTGCTCATAACTTCAAGAGCGTTTGTCAAATTCAAGTAAAAATACAATTAATCAATGTACTCAGTGAGAGCTTCGAAATGAACCCATTATTGGCTATATTTGGAGTCTAGAGCTGAGAGAAAAGTTTGAATTTGTGCTTACTACTGTAAATGCTATCAGAGCATGCATTTTCAGAGGATTAGTGATTTGGAGAGTTAGCTGAGTCTTTTCACATGCATTGTAGCTTAATCACTTCACTTATCATCATGTTCATACATGTCTTCATACACTTGGTTCTTATGGTTCTTGGGATTGATAATTGAACGTGTATCGATCCACCACTATATGCACTTGTGGGGTGACTGAGGTGATTGAGGTATAGTCTCTGTTGGCATACAAGTCAGATGAAGAGCATACTAGCGCAACGGAGGAGTCATGCACAATACGGCAACAAGGCCCAATCATTTTTTCCATGGACCATTTACAACTCAAGTGATTTTAATCACTACACAAACATTGTAAATTCCATTTTTGGTAGAATAGACTCCATTTTGTGCAAGCCGAGGAGTCCTCGAGCTTGAGGAGTATTAGAACTAGCTACATATCAATTTTCATAATTTTTAGACTTTGTTTGAGCCCTCAAATAGGCTCTAGAACCTAATTTTTAACTAGGCCGGACACTAGGTCTGGACAAGACCAAAGCTAGTTAGAAAACTATAAAAAGAGCTAGAGAGCTCATTTTTGGGGGAGATTGTTTGTGAACTGAGCTTATGTAAGAGACTTTTTGACTAATGCGAAGAAATCCATTGTTCCTCTCCTTGTTCTTGCCTTGTGTGCGCGTGTGTGTGTATGTGTGTGCATGCTTGTGTGCTTCTCACTCACACACTTGTGCCTTCACTTGCTCATAGTCTTCATACTAGTCCTCACGTCTCCACAGATTGACAATTATGAGGTGAATCTTCTCACGTTGGTACTCACCATTGTGCTAGAGTGACACCAAATTTGGCGCCTTTGCCGGGGAGAGAGCTTCGAGGACGAGCGTGTGATGGTAAGACGTCGAGTTGAGACATTGGAGTTATAGGTAATATCCTTCCTTCTCTTTATTTTTCTTCATTTTTTCCTTACTTTTGCATCACCATCATCACCATCATCATCCCCACCATCTCCCACCTCCATCTCCATCTCCACAAAAAAATTTCAGTTTTTTGGTCATATTACACTCCCCACCTCATTTCCCTCATTTCATTGTGAGAGAGAGCGAGAGAGAGCTTGCATGCTATCTTTTTTTGGTGTGTTTTTGAGCTTTTGTTGCAGGAACTAGCTGTACCACCTTCTCCAGCAATGTGCGCAGGTACGACAGACTCTGCACAGGTCCCGGGACGACGACCTCTGTCTATCGCGACAGACAGAAAAACTTAATATTTTGTGAATGCGTGTTTGGCACGGTAACCTACACCATTAGAGCACTCCAAATCACTAGAAGTTTCTCAAAAATTTGCGTTTTTTCAGTCTATCGCGACAGACACCGTCTATCGCGACAGACACCGTCTATCGCGACAGACACCGTCTATCGCGACAGACACCGCCTATCGCGACAGACAGAGACCCACGATAGACCCCGTCTATCGCGACAGACACCGTCTATCGCGACAGACACCTGTCTATCGCGACAGACCAAAATTCCACGACAAATCCAGTCTATCGCGACAGACACCGTCTATCGCGACAGACCAAATCACGAAAGACGACAGACACCGTCTATCGCGACAGACCACTCTATCGCGACAGACACCGTCTATCGCGACAGACCACTCTATCGCGACAGACACCGTCTATCGCGACAGACCACTCTATCGCGACAGACACCGTCTATCGCGACAGACCACTCTATCGCGATAGACACCGTCTATCGCGACAGATACCGTCTATCGCGACAGACACCGTCTATCGCGACAAACAGCCCCCCACGATAGTTTGTGTCTATCGCGACAGACACCGTCTATCACGATAGACAGACATTTTCGGCAAAAATTAAGGGGTAAAGTTTTTGGAAATTTAGGCTAAATTTTGGGCATATTTGCACTCTCAAATACTCACACACTTGCAAAGGCCTTAGAAAAATGCATTAAAACTCCTGAAAGGTTCTGTTTGTCTGATTAACCCCCTAAACCCTGAACGGTCATAACTTTTTCATACGAAATCCATTTTTTGAGCTCTAGGGCTTGTCGGAAAGCTCGTGGCATATACTACACGCCCTCAACTATTTTTTATAAGAATAATGCGTTGATTTTCAGATAGGATATTTGGAAGTTGACACACTGAGGGGTAGGAACACCAAGGGAGCTCTAGAGGAAATTTTTAGCAATACAAAAGGGGGAACAAGGGTCATTAAAAAAGTGTCTGAAATAAACTGTCTGTCAATTGAAGGATCAACTTGAAGCTAAACATGGGATTCTTACAGGATCATCGAGAGCTCTTGGAGAAAGCAAAGTAAGTGCCAAGGCGAACAAGCTCGGGAACGTGCTTCCTGGGTAGACCAGCATCGCCAGGAGGAGCGACTTGAGGTTGGAACATCACTTAACCCCCTCAGTCTATTCTTAGCATAGGCTAAGTGCGAGTAGTTGTTCTGATTGACTAGGGGTACGATAGGAACACTCAAGTTTGAAGAGCCCTTAATTTCTCAAGTGCAAGGGTAGGCAAAATTGGAGTCAAGGGATAACTTAAAGGAAAAGAACTTAAACTAAGCGGACGCAGAACATCAAGTACGACCCACGAAAGTGCTCCTGATGACGCTTAACTAAAAACAAGAAAACACATCCAAAGGAACTTAAAAGGAACAAGTGCCTGGTACCAAAAGAATCAGCAACGTACAAAGGGCATATGAACCTTAGGTCAGGTAGACACCTAGGGAGAGACAGACAAAGTCTTAGATCTTCAGAGGCTAGTGTGAATCATACCGTGAGGTCTTGGGCCCAGCAGTTGAGCCATCATTCATATTACCCTAGTTCTGAGACTAGCGAGTCTGAGATGTCCCACAGTATGGAGAGACCTACAGGAAGTTCTGGGGTGCCATATTTACATAGGGTGGAAGGCCCTTACAAGATGCAACTCGAGTACCTTAGGACCAACCGATTAGGTGCTAGCATCTATGAGGACGGCCTAGGAAGAGCGGTGGTCCAGATTAAAAACCCTGACCAATCCATTGGACTAGAGCGCCCAGCTGTCAAGTTTGAAAATGGACCATACTTGGACAAGGAAGGGACAATATATGTAGTCACCAGTCATCCCGATAGGACAGATGAATTTGGGAATGTGGTCTCGGAAACGGACTTAGGTGACCTAGAGCAAGAAACATGGGCGAAGAACCTAGAACCCCCGAGGCAAATCTGTTCTCACGAGGATTATCACACCAGAGTGGATTCCCCAAGATAATAAGAGCATAGATCTCCTCTTGAACCGAGAGACGGATGAAGCCTTTTGGAGATATAGACCTAGTCAACCGAGTGAGGTAGGAACAATCATGATATATGAGTTCAAAGATCCTGATATTCCAGGAAGAGTGACCTACTTAGATCACTCTTCAGAGAGGATCTTTGGGTTACAGAAAATGATAGGCATGCTTACACTTGGAAAGGAGAAGTTATCTTCCCCCAACCAAGATCGAATGTGTCCTTTGGTCGCCAAGGAGCTGGAACATCTCAAGCTCAGGGGACTCAAAGAGAAAGGAGTCGAGAGAGACCTGAGGTAAGCTTTGCCAACTCTTGGGGAAGAGAAAGAACAAGAATGGACACGAATAGAGGGGAACCTGAGGGACATAGAGCCCCAGGGAACCGAAGAAATGCCGATGATTTCCCTTTGCCAAGACCAAGAGAGCACACGAGAACCTTGAGACCGACCCAGCTAGTTAAGTCCATGAAAAACTACTTCGATGGCACTGGAGACCCCTACGATCATGTAGCCGATTTTAACCAAGTCTTGAGAGCTGAACAAGTTGAAGACCTGTTCACGCAGTACAATGCCTTTGGTTTAACCCTTAGGAACACCACCCTGACATGGTTTCAGCCACTAAACGAGAGGCAGTTTAGAAGCATAGATCAACTTTTAGAGGCATTCATTATCGAATTCTCTAAAAGTGGAATAAGGCATAATACTTCCTCATTGATATACAGCTTCAAGCAGACCCCGCAAGAGACTGTGAGACTTGCAGGAAGAAGATTTAGGCAATATCTTGAGCGATGTCCTGGTCCTGAGTTACCCACGGCCGCTAAGCAAGTGGCTTTATTCTTGGATGGATTGCTAAGTACCAAATTGAGATCATATGTGTACTTGAAGGACCCCCGGACTATAGAAGAATGTGTACGCATGTGCATCGATATTGAGGATAACCTAGGGGAGGAGTTAGAGCTATCCAAAATCTACAAAGATTCAGATAGTACCTCTAGCCTCTCTTCCTCACAGTCCACATCAATTGAGGAACTTGCGGAAAAAGTAGCTCAAAAACTAGGCGTCTCTAGTAAACAAATTCCTAGATTTGCCCCAGTAAAGAGGTGCTATACTTGCGGTGGTGACCATATGGCAAACGCATGTCCCATCACGGCTCAACCCCAAGTGAACCCTAGCAGCCAATATTGCACCATAGAGTGAAGGTACACAAATCACTCAGCACAGGACTGCCCATACAATAAGCAAGCGGTTAGGCAAACCTACCCTCAGCCATACCCTCAACAAGGCAGATACCAGAGTCAATATTCACCACAACAGTATATTAGGCCTCAGCAAAATTACCAACCGCAATATCAGGCCCAACTGAGACCCCAGCCAGTGCTAGCACAACAACCACCTGCTCCTACTAATGTGATTCCGGTCAAGTATGTTGCTGCAGAAGAAAACCTGAATAGAGCGATAGTCCCAGTAACACCATTAATCTCAGAAAGTGATCCCAGTGACCATAGCTTTGATTCTACACATGTTGATAGTCCCCAGGCTTACTACATGCAGTCTCCTGAACATGGTGAGTCTTACTACAGTGAGGAACCGAGTGAACCCATTTGGGAGCCTACATATGCTAATGTCATGTACACAAACCCCAACTCTAGACCTCAACCTAGGCAGATACGACCTCCTTTTCCTAGAGGACCTTGCTTCAGATGCCAGGGTGATCACCTCATACGTGATTGCCCCATGCCTGCACCTACACAACCCCAATCAGTGACGATCCAAGGCTTTTGCCAGGAGTGCGGAAAGGAACATCTCTTACGAGTTTGTCCCAAGAATCCCAGCAATATGCCAAAAATCACTCCGATTAATGTTATTGGGTTAGTGGTCAATTCCACAGGAAGTGTCACTTCCACTGCACCAGTGCAAGTAATCACTAGAGCTCAAGCATTGCAGCAAAACCAACGGGTAAGCCAAGAAAAGAGCCCAGACGCTAGCAATACTGAGAGCCAAAATAAGAAGAGAACAAGAGCTTGGAGAGATAGCCGTGAACGTATGAAAAGGCAATGGGCAAAGAAGATGAGTGAACTTGAGGAAAGTCTACGAGAAACCAAGGCCAAAATCATAGAGATCACATCTCAACCGCACTCTCACACATTCCCACCGCTACCATCCCCATCACCCTCCATCCCTCCACCCTCTAATACACCCCACATAACCCACCCACCACCCCGAGCAGGATCAGTATTAGCTGATCCCACTCCTGGAGACATAGACATGATGCTTAAAGCATATCAGGCCAGAATCCAAGAAGGGCCAAATGTAACGGATCATGACAAGTGCTACCCCAGAGCTGACCTAGAGATAGAAAGAACCAAGCTTTGCGCGAAAATGGTCGCATTGGCTCAGACTATGTTTCAAGTCAGTCGCCTTTTCAATTACTCGGGCTCAGCCAAGATGCAATTACACTTGGATGGACTTCTAGAGAAGTTAGAGGGCATAATTGCAAGATCTGCCAAGGAAGAAAAAAATCAAGAAAGAGATAAAGCAAGCAAAAACATGACCCATCCCCCACCGAAAGCTTATGTGCCCAATTCCACTGAACCAGACAACCCCCTCTCCCTAGAAAGAATAGAGAATCTAATTGCACAATCACAAAAGGAACCCGCCCCTCAACACCAGGACAAGGCTAGTGAAAGAGCAGGTCTTCCTACCCAGAAAGCCTATGTGCCTGAGGCCTACGTGCCTAACTCTACGGAGCCAGACACCTCTTCTTCTATGAATCAATACACACCAGAATTCTTGCGAGCGATTCAAGAAGAGAAATGGGCTAAAGAGAGTGAGGTTCCTCCTCCCATTGAACTTGTGGATGACACACACGATCAATTCCCACAAGACCTTCCTTCCATTTATGGAGAGCAGGAGAGTGCCCAATCTCAAGAAAGATTAGACTTCGAGTCTAATTCTTTACAAGAACTACCCCATTTCACAGGCCCATGGGTAAAGTCCACCTGTATGAGAGCACCTACAGTCATGGTAAGAAACGAAGATTCAGTCATACCTAGGAACACAGAGGTAGTGAAGAACACCAAAGTGCAGTGCAATCTCACTTTGGAAGAGCTGCTTAAGGTTAGACCAGAAGTGTGGAAACATATAGCCAATCAAGTGCCCGAGATAGCAAAACCTCGTTCCCAGGTAGGATCCCAGAGAACAGTGCCAGAAATACCCTTAGACAAGATCGGAGACATGAGTGAGGGCGAAGAGGGAAACACATATCTCCCCATCACTCATCAGGGATACACAACCAAGGCCATCTTGGACTCAGGTGCAGGAGTTGCAATTGTTACCACTTCCTTATGGAAACGTTGGGGCAAGCCAGCTCTTAGGCCAACAAGAATGAAATTGCAGATGGCTGACGGGCACATAGAAAGACCCTTAGGACTACTCGAGGGGATAACTCTCACTACTTGTGGTGTAGAGTTTGAGCACACTTTGCTATCTGTGAAGGATAAAGGCTTGAAAGCAGGCGACCTAGTCCTAGTCTACACATTGAAGCAGCATGCACGGAAATTAGAGAAAAGAGGTTACGGGCCAATGATTATCAATAGAATCTCCACAAGTGGCGCAGTTCAACTAGCCACTTTAGAGGGCGATATTCTACCAAGTTACGTAAGTGGATGCAGAGTCAAGTTATATCAGGAACCCCTCACTAAAGAGATGCTAAATCGACTCAACACTGCCAAGAAACGTAAAGAAGAAGAGAAACGAATTAGAGAAGAAGCACAGGCAGAAGCTTTAGAACGCATCCGACGAATGAAATTGAGGAGACAAGGTAGAGACCCGCCTATGCTTGACACTCAAGAATCTGTAGGCTATCCTATGGCCATGTGCGAGACTTCAGGTGGGCATTCCCATAGAATAATCGATCGACGGCCTTTTGTAACCCTAGGAGTAGGACAAGGAAAGGGTGCAAAGATTGTAAGAGCTCTGATTGACTCAGGTGCATCCACTAGTGCTGTCAAGTTGTCTTACTGTCAAGAATTGAAATTAACTGTCGATCCTATAGAAGCATATCTCATAGGATTGGGAGGTGTGGAAACTCCTTGCATGGGCGAGGTGGATCTTCCCATCTCCATTCAAGACGAAGTGATGACAGTCAAAGTACTAGTGTGTCAAGATGAGGACCTCACTGAGCCTCTTGTCTTGGGTCAGGATTGGATCTATGATCATGCAGTCAACCTCAACCTAAGAAGTGGACTTCTTCAGGTATGGGTAGATCATAGCCGAATTACAGTTGAATTGGAAAATGAGGCACTCAAGGAACTAGGCAAGGCACAAACTCCTGGCCCTTCCAGGGGCGCACATGAAGTTGACAATGCTATTTTTGTCCAAAACTGTATGATGCAGAAAGAGTCTAATCTCAACAACGGAGCCAGGGAGAGGACGGAACTCCCTTCTTTTCCAAAGACCAGAAGGTTGCAACAACCCACGGCAGATCAAATACAGAAGAAGCAGAACACTACCGATACTAAATGCCAAAAAAAGGAGCAAAGCAGATTGTTTCAGCCATGGAAGCAAGTATGGAGGCAAAAAGGCGAATACCCTGTTCAGACCAGGCCGACCCCACGGCCAAAACCTCTTATTAGTAGTCAACAACATGACACTAATGAGAAGTCCTTCATTAATTCTTCTGCGAAGGTGAAGTCTATTTGGGTACCCAAGAAGTCAATGAAGGCCAGCCCACAATCACGACAAATCTGGGTGCCTAAGGCTTGCTTGCGGGCTCAAATAGCCACACCAAGGTGGCAACCGGTACAACAGGTTTCACTCACTCGAACATCTGAGGCCCAGTCTTACGCATCACGCAAGGGAAGTTCTGACTACTCCTGAAGTATCACCACGAGGGGAGACCACTGTACCTCCCTTTACCATTAGGATACCCAGGTCTGGATCTGAAACTACGACACAAGCTACCCCTTCAGCTCCTCCTGCTCCATCTGAATTTGAATTTGCTACAACTAGAGATGCTGAAGGAATGGATCCCCAAGACTTCGAAGCATTTTTACAAAGTACACAACTCTCTGATGTAGAGTTTTATTCAGATGCAGAAGAACAAGACACATCTTCACAAAGAAGAAGAAAATCTACAGACGGCCGCCATGTACATTGGAGTGATGCTCAGCAAGGTCAACAACAAGGACACCTAGAAGAAGAAGGAGCATATGAAGAGGAGACCACTGAAGCCCCAGCCTATACAGCAGAACTCCGAAGGCTGTATCAAATTATGGAACGAGTGCGATCGCAACAACTGCTCACTGAACAGAGCAGTAGAGTACTCATGACTCAGCTGTTGGAAGAAGCCGGAGTTGACTCAGAATATAGTGAAGGTCTCTTATTGATGGCAGAAACATATGGGGTAGTAGAAGCAGTGCGGACCGCCATTAGGAGGTCTCTAGTCCAATATGATCCACGAAGATTCCAGACACGACCACGCTCAGGTAAGAATATCCAGATCCCCATTACAACGGCAGAAGGGCCAAATATTACATCCGAACCCATCAGGACAACCTCCCAAGCAACAGAAACTGCTAGCCAAGAGCACCCAGTCACCCATGAGGAATCCACCGAGCCACTACCACCCACACCCCCACCATCGCCTCCTAGAGCAGAAACCGTGGAAATCACCTCGACCACTCAACCCACCGAACCAACCTTCATCTTCCGTACTCCCATCTCTAGTTCAACCCTATTCTCCACCTCTGATAACCCAATCTATGAAGCAACCCCCATCACTACACAATCCACCGAATCGCTCATAGAGCCTACCCTAGGACAACCATCCCCCATGCCCTCAGCCATAGGTCATCCTGACCCTAGATCCATATTCATGGGTTTCCCTGCTACCACGCAACCCTTCATGCCCTCCTCAACTCTACAACCTCAACCCCCGACCTCCATCTCTCCACTTCTCCAATCCCTCCATAACTTCCTTGCTAGAACTTTTCAACCCAGGTCTCAACCATTCCCTTTATTTTCAGCTCCCCACCCCACTTCTCATCTCTTCACCACTTTCACACACACACCACCTACCATTCCAATGTATATGGTAGACCCCACACTCGCACCCACTCCTGAAAGTATGGACATTTCACCACCCACGGCACCTCCCCCTCCCCCCACGCTTCCACCTCCTCCCATTCCCCCTCCACCAATTTCACCCACACACACGTCTTCAGTAGACACATCATTCACTATTCCCCTTCCCCAATTCCCTTCCCATGCATCTTCCATTGTAAACACCACCCCCTCATCTATAGGAAATGCATTGGACACCATGCTAGCTTGTATATCAAACTTAAGGACAGATTACAATCAGCTCCAGCAACAGAATGAACGCCTGCAAGAGCACTCGGAGACACTACAACACAGACTTGCTACACTAGTGGAGGAAAATGCTCGCCTCCACACACAATTCCAAACTCTCCAAGAGGCTCATAGCATATTGGAGGTACAGTTACAGAACACAGATCAGGAAGCAATACAAGTGGTAGAAGGTCATCTACGGACACAGCTGGAATGCAATTCGAAGCTTCAGCGAAATATGGCCCTACTCAAGCGACATCTTGCTGCCGCTCATGAAGAGAATCGACGCTTGCAATTACAAAATCAGGAGAACCTAGAAGCAGCTATCGAAAGCACACCTGGGGCACCCATCAGCCCATCAAAGTTTCAAGCAGTGACCCCCGACAATATCAAGATCATATTGGAAGACTATGCCATGCTGCTTGAAGCACATGACCTGCTATCAGAGGAACTGGGTCAACTGAAGCAGAAACACCAAAAAGAAACAACAGCAGCCTCTCAAACCACCTCCTCCGCGGCTTCACTTCTCACAGACTCAGAGGCCTTAAAAGATCTCCAGAAACAGGTCACCGAATTGCAAGCACGTCTACTACAATATGAGAGACCACCTTCCCCTCCAGAGGCTCCCATCGATGAAGAAGTAGTACAAATTCCTGTGGAACAGACATTTGAAGAAGAATACGACCCACAACCCTTCCCAGGAGGCCAACAAATGGAAGAAGCTCAGGACACATTCGAAGCACCACGGCCTCCATGGCTACGTCAAGTGGAGGAAATTGGGAGTTCTCATGAAGAGCGCACAGTAGTGCAAAATCAGGCCATGAGGGTCATAGAGGAAACTGTGCTACAATCTGCTTACTTCAAGAACCTGTCATCGAGACGCCTTATCCTCTCATCTGAACTCCAATACAGGCCTTATTATATTATCCTGGCTGATTATAATGCAGAAATACAGAGAGTCACGGGTAAGATTCCTACCTTTGCTACCCAATTTCAACCCGAAGACCTTCCTCCAGAGGTGCAAAAAGGCAAAATTCATCAACCCACCTGGCGGCAGAAACTTCTAGAGACATATCCAGAAATGCTACGCACATGGAACAACGTGCCTTTACATCTCCTATACAATCCATGCTACGGTCCAGTTCCACGTCGCAGGTCTTGGAAGGCATTCAATATCAAAGTGCAGAACAACGCGCAATGCAAGGAATGGCTAAACTACCCGTACATTGCGCCACCACAGGGACCACCGTCGGTAGCATACATGATGGGAACAATTCGACATTGGATGCCGCGATTGAAGCCCATGCCAGATGTGGTAGCTCAAATGATGCTTAAGATTTTAGATATGATGCAGGTAGTCCTGAAAACCTTTAGAAATGCAGCCGCACCACAGGTACGTCTACCGGGGTTTAGCAATGGAAATTATGATTTGGTGTATGACATGAGCACCACCCCCAGTATTCGTGTGGCTTACGCCTGGCATGCACGCATCAAATACCTCCCTGCATGTTACAAACAGACCTTCGAAGAAATGTTCAGATCAGGTTTCTGGGAGTATCACTCAGAGATCTTCGCACCGAAGCCAACACACCTACTTCATCTCTTTGCTTGTGAACAAGCAATGAACTCTGAGTACTACACCACACCGCAACCAGAGGTCCCTGGCGCAATAAATTGGGATGCATTGGAAGCTGATCTAGCGAGAGGCTTAAGGATAGGAGAACACGAACTTGCCACCAATGTCATCCAATACTATATCGACCACCCGATAGAACAGAGGTCTGTCAGGGGCGACAGATGCTAGGAAGGGGGGCGTGTTGGCATACAAGTCAGATGAAGAGCATACTAGCGCTGTCGGGTCGTGAGAGATGCTCGGATGGTGGATCAAGTCATCCGCCTAAATCGTTCGGCACACACGGGGTGTCTGTAGCAAACTCAGGCTTATGAAAATAAGGGTTCTAATGTCAAAACAATATAAATTACCTAATTCTATGACTGAAACTAAAGTTCTCTTATAAAAGTAAATAGTTTTAATTAACTATGGACCGTAAGGACGGGCAGCCTCGTACATAGCAACAGCTTCCTGATATGAGATTGAAACTTCCATAATGGGTTCTTCTACTAAACTTTCAGGTAAGCTAGAGGGTTCTGGTCTGTCTAGAGTTGGCGGAATATTTTCAATATTTTCAATATTTTCAATAGTACTGTGTTCAGACTCATGAACTAACTTAGAAGACATCAAGGAAAGTAATGGAAAAACTAATGAAACAATATGATGCTAACTGTTTGAATGAATTAAATGATATGCTAATGGTTCGAATTAATAATTCTAATACAACTGGAAGGCCTAAACAATTGGATAATTGTCTAGTCAATTGGATAGTTGACTAAATGAGAAACAAGATTTAAATGGTTCTTCAAGCCTACGCTCAACCTCTACCCTTATATCTGGAGTCAAGATTTTAAGGAAATATAAAATGATATCTGGGGTAAGGGCAACTCTATCCTGTTCAGGCAATTGAGAGAATCTTTTCATAAATTCACTATGGAGTTGAGTTAACGAAATGTGAGGCTTAGGTGAACTAATCCATTTCATAAATCCTTCTCGACTATGTTGACTGTAGTCTTCTAAGTAGAATTCCTTATGCAGCTCTTTTCTAAACTCATCCCATTCCTTATTGTCATGTATATCCATAATAGCTTTTACAGTACCTATGGCCAAACGTCCAAGATAGGATTTCCACTTTGTTTCAGGTAAACCGTGTAATTTAGCTAATTCCTCAAACGTGTCTAAATAATTTGTAACATTCATTCCAGTAAATTTCCCTTTATCCTTTAATAACGTTTCAACTACCTTTTGTCCTTGCGTCTCGTGCATCATAATTTGAAATAGCTCGTCCATTTTTGAAGTTTGTTTTGACCTAGCTTGAACAATTCTAACTATATCCTGAACTTCTTTTGTTATTCTTTCCTTATGTTCAGCTACTAATTCTGAAATTCCGTTAGAGTCCAGTTTGATAAGTTTTTACTATGCAAAAATGTTGCAAATAAAGCTATGATTAACGCTTAACCTATGTTTAACAACCAGTTGCCTTTAACCTATACTAGCAATTTAACCTTAAATCAAATTTTGCACCCAAGAATGTAAGGGTAAAGAAAGTATACCAACTGCTCGAAGATGAGGCTCAAACAGTGCTTTCTGTGAAATTCAATACATTTATTGATTTGAATCAAAACCTAAATACATAGTTTGCTAAAATGGGTGCAAACGTTTTGTGCTTCAATTGTTGATGAAAGGGGTGGCGTGACGAGGTTCTCCTACTTGCCAATCTTCGTGGAGGCGCTCAGGTCACCAGACCAGCCCTCGACACCAAGAAGATTGCAAGCTCACGTAAATGCCACAGCTTCCAAGGATGAAGACGCAGCTGCACTGATGTAAAATCGTATGAATGTATATGCAATGCAAAATTTTATACCTGAGCTGCAAGGCCGTTTGTTCACGTCGGGTTCACCAATGTCGGGTCGTGAGAGATGCTCGGATGGTGGATCAAGTCATCCGCCTAAATCGTTCGGCACACGCGGGGTGTCTGTAGCAAACTCAGGCTTATGAAAATAAGGGTTCTAATGTCAAAACAATATAAATTACCTAATTCTATGACTGAAACTAAAGTTCTCTTATAAAAGTAAATAGTTTTAATTAACTATGGACCGTAAGGACGGGCAGCCTCGTACATAGCAACAGCTTCTTGATATGAGATTGAAACTTCCATAATGGGTTCTTCTACTAAACTTTCAGGTAAGCTAGAGGGTTCTGGTCTGTCTAGAGTTGGCGGAATATTTTCAATATTTTCAATATTTTCAATAGTACTGTGTTCAGACTCATGAACTAACTTAGAAGACATCAAGGAAAGTAATGGAAAAACTAATGAAACAATATGATGCTAACTGTTTGAATGAATTAAATGATATGCTAATGGTTCAAATTAATAATTCTAATACAACTGGAAGGCCTAAACAATTGGATAATTGTCTAGTCAATTGGATAGTTGACTAAATGAGAAACAAGATTTAAATGGTTCTTCAAGCCTACGCTCAACCTCTACCCTTATATCTGGAGTCAAGATTTTAAGGAAATATAAAATGATATCTGGGGTAAGGGCAACTCTATCCTGTTCAGGCAATTGAGAGAATCTTTTCATAAATTCACTATGGAGTTGAGTTAACGAAATGTGAGGCTTAGGTGAACTAATCCATTTCATAAATCCTTCTCGACTATGTTGACTGTAGTCTTCTAAGTAGAATTCCTTATGCAGCTCTTTTCTAAACTCATCCCATTCCTTATTGTCATGTATATCCATAATAGCTTTTACAGTACCTATGGCCAAACGTCCAAGATAGGATTTCCACTTTGTTTCAGGTAAACCGTGTAATTTAGCTAATTCCTCAAACGTGTCTAAATAATTTGTAACATTCATTCCAGTAAATTTCCCTTTATCCTTTAATAACGTTTCAACTACCTTTTGTCCTTGCGTCTCGTGCATCATAATTTGAAATAGCTCGTCCATTTTTGAAGTTTGTTTTGACCTAGCTTGAACAATTCTAACTATATCCTGAACTTCTTTTGTTATTCTTTCCTTATGTTCAGCTACTAATTCTGAAATTCCGTTAGAGTCCAGTTTGATAAGTTTTTACTATGCAAAAATGTTGCAAATAAAGCTATGATTAACGCTTAACCTATGTTTAACAACCAGTTGCCTTTAACCTATACTAGCAATTTAACCTTAAATCAAATTTTGCACCCAAGAATGTAAGGGTAAAGAAAGTATACCAACTGCTCGAAGATGAGGCTCAAACAGTGCTTTCTGTGAAATTCAATACATTTATTGATTTGAATCAAAACCTAAATACATAGTTTGCTAAAATGGGTGCAAACGTTTTGTGCTTCAATTGTTGATGAAAGGGGTGGCGTGACGAGGTTCTCCTACTTGCCAATCTTCGTGGAGGCGCTCAGGTCACCAGACCAGCCCTCGACACCAAGAAGATTGCAAGCTCACGTAAATGCCACAGCTTCCAAGGATGAAGACGCAGCTGCACTCATGTAAAATCGTATGCATGTATATGCAATGCAAAATTTTATACCTGAGCTGCAAGACCGTTTGTTCACGTCGGGTTCACCAATGTCGGGTCGTGAGAGATGCTCGGATGGTGGATCAAGTCATCCGCCTAAATCGTTCGGCACACGCGGGGTGTCTGTAGCAAACTCAGGCTTATGAAAATAAGGGTTCTAATGTCAAAACAATATAAATTACCTAATTCTATGACTGAAACTAAAGTTCTCTTATAAAAGTAAATAGTTTTAATTAACTATGGACCGTAAGGACGGGCAGCCTCGTACATAGCAACAGCTTCTTGATATGAGATTGAAACTTCCATAATGGGTTCTTCTACTAAACTTTCAGGTAAGCTAGAGGGTTCTGGTCTGTCTAGAGTTGGCGGAATATTTTCAATATTTTCAATATTTTCAATAGTACTGTGTTCAGACTCATGAACTAACTTAGAAGACATCAAGGAAAGTAATGGAAAAACTAATGAAACAATATGATGCTAACTGTTTGAATGAATTAAATGATATGCTAATGGTTCGAATTAATAATTCTAATACAATTGGAAGGCCTAAACAATTGGATAATTGTCTAGTCAATTGGATAGTTGACTAAATGAGAAACAAGATTTAAATGGTTCTTCAAGCCTACGCTCAACCTCTACCCTTATATCTGGAGTCAAGATTTTAAGGAAATATAAAATGATATCTGGGGTAAGGGCAACTCTATCCTGTTCAGGCAATTGAGAGAATCTTTTCATAAATTCACTATGGAGTTGAGTTAACGAAATGTGAGGCTTAGGTGAACTAATCCATTTCATAAATCCTTCTCGACTATGTTGACTGTAGTCTTCTAAGTAGAATTCCTTATGCAGCTCTTTTCTAAACTCATCCCATTCCTTATTGTCATGTATATCCATAATAGCTTTTACAGTACCTATGGCCAAACGTCCAAGATAGGATTTCCACTTTGTTTCAGGTAAACCGTGTAATTTAGCTAATTCCTCAAACGTGTCTAAATAATTTGTAACATTCATTCCAGTAAATTTCCCTTTATCCTTTAATAACGTTTCAACTACCTTTTGTCCTTGCGTCTCGTGCATCATAATTTGAAATAGCTCGTCCATTTTTGAAGTTTGTTTTGACCTAGCTTGAACAATTCTAACTATATCCTGAACTTCTTTTGTTATTCTTTCCTTATGTTCAGCTACTAATTCTGAAATTCCGTTAGAGTCCAGTTTGATAAGTTTTTACTATGCAAAAATGTTGCAAATAAAGCTATGATTAACGCTTAACCTATGTTTAACAACCAGTTGCCTTTAACCTATACTAGCAATTTAACCTTAAATCAAATTTTGCACCCAAGAATGTAAGGGTAAAGAAAGTATACCAACTGCTCGAAGATGAGGCTCAAACAGTGCTTTCTGTGAAATTCAATACATTTATTGATTTGAATCAAAACCTAAATACATAGTTTGCTAAAATGGGTGCAAACGTTTTGTGCTTCAATTGTTGATGAAAGGGGTGGCGTGACCAGGTTCTCCTACTTGCCAATCTTCGTGGAGGCGCTCAGGTCACCAGACCAGCCCTCGACACCAAGAAGATTGCAAGCTCACGTAAATGCCACAGCTTCCAAGGATGAAGACGCAGCTGCACTGATGTAAAATCGTATGAATGTATATGCAATGCAAAATTTTATACCTGAGCTGCAAGGCCGTTTGTTCACGTCGGGTTCACCAATGTCGGGTCGTGAGAGATGCTCGGATGGTGGATCAAGTCATCCGCCTAAATCGTTCGGCACACGCGGGGTGTCTGTAGCAAACTCAGGCTTATGAAAATAAGGGTTCTAATGTCAAAACAATATAAATTACCTAATTCTATGACTGAAACTAAAGTTCTCTTATAAAAGTAAATAGTTTTAATTAACTATGGACCGTAAGGACGGGCAGCCTCGTACATAGCAACAGCTTCCTGATATGAGATTGAAACTTCCATAATGGGTTCTTCTACTAAACTTTCAGGTAAGCTAGAGGG
>CM035427.1:20512391-20587391 GCA_020310875.1 Ceratopteris richardii
CGAGCTTGAGGAGTATTAGAACTAGCTACATATCAATTTTCATAATTTTTAGACTCTGTTTGTGCCCTCAAATAGGCTCTAGAACCTAATTTTTAACTAGGCGGTACACTAGGTCTGGACAAGACCAAAGCTAGTTAGAAAACTATAAAAAGAGCTAGAGAGCTCATTTTTGGGGGAGATTGTTTGTGAATTGAGCTTATGTAAGAGACTTTTTGACTAATGCGAAGAACTCCATTGTTCCTCTCCTTGTTCTTGCCTTGTGTGCGCGTGTGTGTGTATGTGTGTGCATGCTTGTGTGCTTCTCACTCACACACTTGTGCCTTCACTTGCTCATAGTCTTCACACTAGTCCTCACGTCTCCACGGATTGACAATTATGAGGTGAATCTTCTCACGTTGGTACTCACCATTGTGCTAGAGTGACAGTCTCATTGACACAAGTCCCTAAGGCATCACGACTTAAGTACACATATTTTTGGTGCCATTGTCAAGGAAGAAAACTAACCAAGGTGGCTTCGTGATGGTTATCGCTGTGGAGTGAAGGAATTGTACTTGTAGAAGTGAATTTATTCAGTGGCAAGTAGTCAAGCACTTCAGCACTTGTTATTTCACACTCTTGAGGTGTGTGTAATGAGTTTTTAGGTTTAGGGTTAGGAGTGAGGAAGTAAGGGAAGAGTTAGGGTTAGGTAAGAGAGAGTAATGGAGTAGGAGGAAGTAGAAAACATCAAGAAAAATCCCAAAATGTATCTAAATTAGTTCAGTAGAGGTAGTAGGTAACCTAGGAGTATAAAAATCCAAAAAAATCAGTTCAATTGGTCATTGTGAGAGCAGGTATCATGAGCAGAGCAGGGATCGGTATTGTCCATGTGGTATCGCACCTAGCAAACTAAAGAGTGACATTGAGAGCACAAAGTTTGGTTGAGGCATCCTTGAAGGTAAGCTATACAAATTTTTGGTATCAAAAACATCTTAAGAACACACACATGCATGATTAAAAGCTTTTTCGGTATCGTGGGGTATAACAGAGATTTTTTTATGTCCATTAGGTGATACAGGGGGTTAAGAGTGAAGAGGTGAGGAAAAGAAACACTTTGCACCAAAAAAATTTAAGTTAAGATGAAATTTGGCTGAAGTATCATGATCAATTGAGTTTTGGTATCACGATATCAAATTCCCTAGTATTGCGATACTCGCTTGGTATCGTATCATTGCATACCCACTTGAAGTATCACGATGTCATCCTAGTATCGTATCATCAAGTGCTAGTATCACAATCACGATTGCCCGGTGGTACCATATCGCAATCCACCTGGTATCATATCATCCTAGTCACAATATCATATCATCGACCCAACGGTATTGTATCGCATGTAACGGTGGTGTCGTATCACCAAGGATTTTGATACTATATCATCACATGCACTAGTATCATATCGTGCAAAAGTGGTATCATGAAGAGTGAGATCGTATGTTTGACCCTTTGGTATTGTATCGTCCATAGAATCAGTATCGTATCGTGAGAGTTATGGTATTGTATCACGAGTTTTTCCAATATCGTATCGTGTAAATCTTTGGTATGGTATCATGCATTGAGCAATGTCATATTGTCGACTGTTCAAGTATCGTATCATGGGGTTGCAGAGGTATCATATCATCTACACCTCTAGTATCATATCGTGCCACTCTGTGGTATCGTATCACTGAAAATTTTTGGTATCGTATCACCGAAGATTTCTAGTATCGTATCGTCTGTGTGGTATCCCCAAGAGTGGTATCGTCCAGAACCAGTTAAGCTATTTAAGGGAAAAATTTGAAGTGATTGACAAGCTACTTGAGGGGAAGTAGGAAGTCGACATAAGCCCAAAGGGGTGAATGAACTTAAGGTAAGGATGGGTGCTAAGTAGCCATAGGAGTGCCATCTCATCAGTACGAAGTGCAAGCCAAGTGAGCCATCACTCGATCTACGCGAACACCTCTAGTGATTCAGGGAGGAACTACCCATGGCCTTAGAGGACATGCATGGTTCTCTTCCCAAGGAGAAGTTTATGTCAATTGTGGAGGGTGAATACCGCACCTCTCTACAATATGTGTCAACGAATCAGCAAGGAATCCCTATTTACCTAGATGGCTTAAATAGGTCCATTGCAAGAATGGTAAACTCTACCAAGTCAGCAATAGTGTCCAAACCCGCAATAAAGTATGAAGGAGGAGTGTACATGGATAAATTAGGTCATATCTACGTAGTGACAGAAAACCTAGATCGGATCAACGAGAGAGGAGAACTAGAAGGACAAGGAAACTCGGGAAGATCTAACCCTAAAGAACTAGTGACTACACCAAGAGGTAAGTTTGTGGTGACTCAAGTCTTGAGAGGGGATTTGATACCTCAAGATGACTATCTATTGGACGTATACATGATCCACATGTCAGACCTACTGTTACAAACCGATTCACTCACATGAGGACAAGAAGTAAACCCAATGACCTTCTATGAGTTGAAGGATCCCGAAAATGAGTCTAGAGTCACAATCTGGACCAGAACCAAAGAAGGTATTGGCCAGTATATGCAATTGATAGATCTCGATTGAAATACATGGGCTTGCTTGTATTCCCTCCTTGAGAGCAAGCAACTACCTCCCACAACCCTTTTGGAACCCACCCAGGACCAAAGAATATAATGTGAGGACAAACTGGCCAGTGAAGTGTTCCCAACCAAACTCATGTGCAATTCATAATGCTTTGAGTGCAGTCACAAAACCAAACCAACCCAGGAATAGGTAACGTGACTCAACCACTGGTTAGGCCAAGGCCACAGCTAGGTGCGCCACTAGGAATGCATCCAATTAGACCAGCAATTCCTATGATGCCCAGACCACCAGAACCTATAAGAAGGATGAGACCAATTAAATCGATGACTTCTTTGTTCAGTATGAATCCTTTGGACTTACCCTCACAAGGACGGCTTTGACTTGGTTCCAACCATTGGATCCAAATCAATTTGGGAATATTGAGCAATTTTTCCAAGATTTCATTGTAGAATTCACCAAGAGAGGGCTTAAACACAACTCATCATCCTTAATCCATAGGTTCAAACAGAACCCAAATGAAACTATAAAAACAACTGCCTGAAGATTTAATCAATATGTCGATGTATTGACCTAGAGGACAACCTAGTTGATGACCTCAAAAGTACAGGAAGCCCTAATATATCAGAAAACACTAGAAGTACAGTGATATCTAACTCCAGTAATGCAGAGGAGCTAGCAGAACTAGTAACCAAGAAGTTAGGAGTCCATGGACAGAGGAATTACCAGAACCCACCAATGAGAATACCCTATTATGATGATGCAACCTATGTGGTGGAGATCACCCATCTCACATGTGTGCAAGAGGAGGAATAGGCATGCCTCAAACTTACCCATACAATAGGCAACCACCTCAAGGACCAAACCTGTATTGCCATATTGAGTAGAAGTACACTAACCATACTGCAGAAAACTACCCATTTAATAGCTAGTCAAGGCCCATGAATCAACCTCAGTATAGGCCTTATGGATACCCTTGTAGAGAACAAGGAAAAGAGATCCCAAGATACAACCCCTATCCAGGCCCACAAGGAGCACTTAGACCATATGAACAAGGGCAATATAGACAACCGCAACCAATATTAGGACAACGACCACCCCTTCCACAGAATGTAGTGCCGGTTAAATATACTCAACTAGTGGAAAACATGGAAAGAGCCATAGTACCAGCTACACCTTTAGCTAGTACAGAAACAATGAATCAGGGATACGAGCAAATCCAAGGAGAGTACTACCCCCTATGACATCAGTTTGATGGAGTATGACCAATAATACTACGGTTATGAAGGGCATGATAGTTCCTATGGGCCAGAGTATGCAAACCTAATGTACACTGCACCTAAAGCACCAGCATCCATGAGACCACCCATTAGACTGCCTGTTCCAAAAGGACCCTACTATAGATGTGGAGGAGACCACTTCATAACAGAATGCCCTCTACCATATAACCCACCACCTCCTAGGACTTGGGAAGGGTACTACAATGAATGTGGAAAGGAACATCTGTTTAGAGATTGTCCAAAGAATCCCAATAAGACTCGTAACACAATACAAATCAATGTGATCAAAGTAATTGAATCATCAAAAAGTTACAAGGAGTACACAGTACCATTAAAAGCTATAACAAGAGCGCAAGCCAAAGGACAAGGGAGAAAGAAAGTAGACTATGAACAAGAAAAGGATAGAGACCTAGAACCCAAAATATAGGTAATGGAAGATTCGGAAGACCCACATCAGAGTACCCAAACAAAGAAAACAAAAAGTTAGAAGGACAGAAGCAAAAAACTTAGAAACAAATGGATGAAAAATAAAATTAAGAAGGATAAGAAGGATGTAAAAGATGGTAAGAAATCTGAAAAACTAGAAATACAAGAGAATACACCACTTAAGTCTCATACACAGAAACTAGACAAGCCAGGATCAATCCTCACGGACCCAAGACCAGACAACTTAGACATGTGGTTGAAAGCATATCAATCTCGAATCAAGACTGGACCAAATATAGAGCAACATGAGAAAATCTACCCAGAAGGGGAGCTAGAAAAGGAGAGATTGGTGATATGCTGAAAGCTCATAGAGGTAGCCCAAGCCACTCTAGAATAGACTATCCGAGTCCTCACAGAGAAAAGAATATCTGAGAATCAATTCAAGGAATACTTACAAGAAAACAAGCTAAAACCCATAGTTATACCTAAAGAGAAAGACAGTAAAGAACAACAACGGAGAACTCAGGGCAAATCAATTTCTATAATCCCTAAACTAGAAGCTGATTGGCCACAAGATTTGTGGGCTAAGATTCAAGAAAACCATTGGAAAAGAATGGAATTCAAGACCACCCTTTGAGAAATTAGACATCGAAGAAAACTATCCAACTCCAAATTTGGATGAAGTATATGAAGAGGTTTCTATGTTAGATCGAAATAGGGAGGAAGTACACCGCATTCCCAACTTACCTGTCTGCTGACCATGAAAGAATTATTATGAGCCAAATGACAATTATGGAAACGGTTTGGGGGATAGTTGAAATCGGAAAAATAACAAGAAAGATAGAGAAACCGAAGCCTCTTCTACTATACAAATCCCTATTGATAAAGTTGGAGAATTCAGTAACAGAGATGAGGGTAACACATGCTTGTCCATCACATATAATGGATACATGACTAAAGCCATACTAGACATAGGCGCCGATGTAGGCATAACCACCAAAGAAATTTGGGAGAAATGGGGAAAACCAGCCCTGCGACCAACACATATAAAGCTTCAATTAGCAAATGGTCATGTAGAGAGACCTCTAGGATTACTAGAGAAAATTAAGCTGATTACCTACGGAGTGAAATTTTAGCACACACTAGCCGTATGTCAATTTGGAAAAGCGAATAACTATGAAATGATAGTAGGACGACTGTTCATGAGAAAACTCAGGGTAGTACAAGACTAGGGAAGAGATGTGTTATACCTACAACATCGGGGGACTACTACCAAGATCCATTTGCATACATTCTCATATAGGGACGTACCCCCGTACAATGGAACCCCATACACAAGGAAGAGGATGATCTCTCAATTCATAGTGCAGGTTCAAGTGACCAATCATGGATACACGAAGATGCTCAACTATGGATGTGTAAGGAAGCAAAGCAAGAAGAGAAAAAGACTCAAATATGGTCTATTGGACATCAAAATTACCAACTAGTAGATGATCCTATGTATATGCCTCAAGTCTTCCTAGACGACACATTTGAACCACACGGTTGGATGGAGATTCTAGCCACATTTGATGTGTGTGTAAATGAGGAGGTAGTAACCACGAATGAATGTGTAGATGAAGAGGGTTATGATGTAAGTTTTTATATGGTAGTCCTTCAAGAAGTAGAGTTTGGAGAAGTAATAGGAAAGGAATGGAAGGAAGAGTATGGGAGCATAGAGTTGGATCCTGAATTTGATTTAGAGGAATGATATTTAGAAGCAATCCGAGCTAAGGACAAAGAAAGAACATCGAAGGTGTTAGCAATAGAAGCAGCTCAAAAGAACCCAAACCATGAGGAGTGCTAGATAAGGGGAAACCAACCTCAAACCTTTTTGAAGTTCCAAAGCACTTCAAAAGATATGAAGTAGAGGAGAGGAAGATAGCTATTCAAATGCCTAAAAGAGAGGTGAGAGAAGGAGAATCATACAAAAACAAGAAACAAATGAAGAAAGTAATAGTGATCATGGAAGATGGAGAAGAAAGGTATACATACATTGGAAAGGATGTGTCATCAGAGGAGGAAGAGGAATTGATCAGCCTAATTTGAGAATATCGAGATGTGTTTGCATGGAACTATAAGGACCTCAAAGCTGTGGATCCATCCATTTTTTCTCATCGAATCCCAATGAAACCTGATGTGAAACCATATAAACAACGCCCTTATACTTATAATGATGTCTATTCTACAAAAATTAAGGAGGTGATAGATAAGCTATTAGCAGTCAGATTCCTTTATGAGATAGAACACATCACATGGGTGTCACCATTAGTGGTCGTACCCAAGAAGAATGGGAAAGTAAGAGTATGTATTAGCCTGAAGAAAGTAAACGCAGCCACGATCCGTGATAGCTATCCATTACCTATCATTGATCACCTCTTGGAAAGAGTCACAGGTAAGGAATTCTATAGCTTCTTAGATGGATTCTCTGGATACAACCAAGTAGCTATTGCTATAGAGGACCAACATAAGACTGCATTCGCAACTGAATGCGGAGTCTATGCTTTTAGAGTGATGCCTTTTGGATTCACAAGCACCCCTACTACTTTCCAAAGGCTGATGTGTCACATCTTTAAAGAGTTTCTAAGGAAGAGTATGGAAGTGTATGTAGATGACTTGCGCACGTACTCAGGTTTGACACAGGAACACATTCCAAAGTTGCGAAGGATATTTGAGAAGTATTGATAATATCGAGTGTGCCTAAATCCTGAGAAATGTGTCTTTATGGTGAGACAAGGAAAAATCCTAGGGCACATCATATATAGGAACAGAATCTCCATTGATGAGGGATAAGATTAAAGTAATCCTAGAGCTTCTAAGACCGAAAAATGTTAAGGAAGTGCGAGCTTTTATGGGTCATTGTGGATACTATCATAGATTTATTCACATGTGCACCATAATTTCCATGCCATTATATGGATTGTTGACCCAATTTATATGGACAGATGAGTGCAAGAAAGCATTTAATGAACTAAAAAGAGGACTAAGTATAGCACCTATTTTGAAAACACCCAACTGGAATAAGCCCTTTCATACCCATGTCGATGCCTCCAACTACGCAATAGGATGCATTCTAGCTCAACCTACAAATGAAGGAAAATTAGGCCATCCTATTGCTTATGTGAGCAAACAATTGAATCAAGCAAAAAGAAACTATGCAACTACGGAACGAGAAGGTTTAGGAATGGTGTACACAGTGAATAAATTCAGACACTACCTTCTAGCCAACAAGTTCAAGTTTTTCATAGACCATCAGACCTTATTGTACCTAGTCAATAAGCCTTGTAACATGGGACGGTTGGTAAGATGGTTTCTATTACTCATGGAATTCGACTTCAAACTAGTGGTCAAAAAAGGAAACACCCATGTAAGAGTTGATCATCTATCTAGGTTAACACATGGAGAACCACCTAATGGTGTGGTGGATGACCTACCAAATACATATCTATTCAACTTGGAAGTATGTCCTAAGTGGGCTCAGAAGTTAATTCCAATACTCACTCATGGACCACAACATCAAATTAACAAGGATGTTAGGAAGGGATTTCTACAATCGTATAACTTACACATTGTGGCCAAAAGTATGTACTATAAAGAACCCAATGGTGTATTGTTAAGGTGTGTAGAAGAAGCTGAGGAGAAGAATTTACTTGAGCAAGCTCATATAAATGGAACACTCCATGAAGACAAAAAGAGACAACTATTACTCACAACTGCAATTGGAACCACAAAGACTTCTTTGTGTTTGGCTTCCCAAATCATTGGTAGCTGCCCAGAAGACACGGCAATGCATATGGATCCCAAAGAAGGTCAGAAAAACTATAGCTCAAGAACTCTAGCGACTTGACAAGCTATCATGCCTACAAAGTGAAGCTAAGAAGCCCAAAATAGTTCATCAAAGGTACAAAAGGAACAAAACATCAAACACTCAGACATCAAGAGAGAACGAGACAAGGAATAGAGAACGACAAGCCTGACAGTGAAGGGCTTTGGTGTGCAGAACAAGAGGAGCATGAAGGAGATGGAGGGAGAGAGAAGAGAGGAGAGACACGCACAGATGCATGCGAGCCTCAAACCCACATAATGATCTCTCTTGAGGCAATGCTATATATATGATGTATATATATGAATATGGGAGTAAGATAACATGACCCTTACATCCCCAACAATCTTCCACTTAAGGATCAATGTCATTATAAGTTCTAACCCATACAAATAATGATGTAGGACTATACAATAATGTACAAGAAGAGTCCAGATCTCAACCCATACAGATCAGCCTACACCAACCGCCTCGAACAAGGTGTATCCATGCACCTCATACTGCTCTAGACTCATATCAACAAGAGTCGATCTCACATATGACTGATGCAAGAACTCATGAAGTTCGTGCAAAGCTCCCACTCGCTCTATGCATGTGCCAATCATCGAACGACTGACAACTCCAAGTGCAAATGCTCCAATAGCAAATGTAATGTCTGATCTCGAGCGTAACGACTCGTACATCAAACTCTCGAATGCTAATGAAACATGTGCTATCCTGTCTAACCTAAGTATGTAAGCCATGCCTGTATCCAAGGCATCCAAAGCACCATCATCAAGACCAACAGGTCTTGACATATCTATGTCAACATGTTGTGAAGAGAGATGGTGGATGCAATCCGAAGATGAGTTGGTGCTGCTACAACCGGCTTCACAGTAGCCAACTGAGACTTCAGATTTCATTAGTAGACCCTTTGAGCTTCCTAAATCCACCAAGATATCAGCCAAGTACTTTAGAACATGTATCTCAAAATTTTAAGTCAAGACAGACTAGTTGCGAAATGATTAGCTCCCAAAACTTGCTATTTTTGGACATACACTTGCTGGAAAAAATGAACAGTGCTCTCAACGTAGTAGGAATTAGATAAATTCCTTTTTGGCATAGAAAATAAACTTAGAAATCTTGCTAATCAAAGTTAAAACACTTCAAATGATAAACTGAGGATGGAGAACAACTTTTAACAAAATCTAGAACATGCCCGCCATTCTCGGGGCTCTACAGAGATAGACCAGTGAGGCATAAAATGGATATTTCTCCCACATTACAAATCCAATGAGAAAAATTTATATGCACAAATTAGACTTTGAGAGCTATCCAATGCATGTTAAAACACTGAAACGTATGAGCATAGCTCGAGTTATGAGCTTCTGAAGTTAGTGCTCTGAGTGAGTATAGCAGAGAACAAAAGAGAGAAGTAGAGAATGATGAATGTATAAATTCACATATGATTACAACCACATTGGCAATGAATATTTGCACAATGGGAGTAGAATGATAGAGCTATGGAGTAAGCTCTTCAATCTCTAGAAAATGACATGAAGTGGTCACGTACAAGGCTTGCTAATTTGACTCTTCCTTCTTGCTCTTTTTATATCTACTCTTGGAGGGAGTTTTGAATTTGAATTCGAATGGCTCCACCTAAAAGTGATCCCCAAAGTTAGGAGTTATTCCCTCAGCTCATTAATTCATGGTTTTAGGTTGTTAGAGCCACGAGTTTTCTTTCTACATCATGGATGAGGTAAGCCATTCTTTTCCTTTTTCTTTTTCACAATTACAAGAGATAAAATGTACTCTTTTACAAAAGATGTTCACATGACTACACATTGACTTAAAAATGATCATAATATCAAGCATATAAATCATGTAGGCTTGGGTAAAATGCACCAACAGCACCCCCTCAAGCCTAACATGCTTGGCCTCCAAATAATTCTTCAATTGTCCTTGATTTCTTGCAAGCCAATCATCAACTTGAATCTACTTAACTTTGTACCATCAAGATCTTTAGTCAACATGTCTGCACATTGCATATCTATAGAGACATAGGATAGTTGAATATCCTGCTCATTAACTTCTCCCTTACATAATGGTAGTGGACTTCAATATGCTTGGTTCTAGCATGGTTACTGGATTAGCTGCAAGATGTAGTGAGCTTGTGTTGTCACCAAAAATGTGAGCTGTTGAAGAATGAAGTCCAAGATCTGTGTACAAAGACTTTAACCACATGATTTCTTGAGTTGCATTAGCCAAACCTCTATATTCGGCTTCATTCAAAGATAATGCCATGGTTGGTTGCTTCTTGGATGACCAAGAGATGATTTTTGAGCCTGCAAATGATACATACTTGGATGTGCTTCTTCTATCATCTCTAGATCCAGCCCAATCCACATCTGAGTAGACTTTTAGCTCAATATCTAAAGTAAATGAATAAAAAAACCTTCATTCATGGTCCGCTTTAAGTACTTGAGGACTCTCTTGGCCGCTTCCATATGTGGTCTTCTTGGCTTATGCATAAATTGACTCAATATGCTAATACTATAGCATATATCCACCCTTGTGAGTGTTGCATAGTTCAAACTTCCAACCAAGCTTTGATAGCTTATGATGTCTTCAATTGGCTCTCCTTCATAAGCACTAAGCTTATGATTTAGCTCCATAGGTGTACCTGCACACTTGGTCTTTTTCCATCTTGAACTTGACGAGCATGTCATGCACATACTTCACTTATTTTGAACTCCTTCTTCATTTGACTCTTTACCTATTTGATTCCTTCAAGATCATTGCCTGTTATAATAATCTCATCAACATACGCACATAAATAGATCACTTCATATCCATTCCTCTTTATGAAAAACAAAGAGGTATCCGCCTTGCTAGTTTTGAATCCTCGGTCCTGCAAATAAGTCACCAATCTGAAATTCCAAGCTCTTGGAGCTTGCTTCAATACATACAAGGCTTTCTTTAATTTTCATACATAGTTGGGATGATGTACATCCTCATATCCAGGAGGTTGTGCCATATACACTTCCTCTGAAATCCATACATCCAAGAAAGCATTCTTTACATCTGATAGAGCTTCCAATTTCTAGATGCACCAAGACTGATGAGAACCCTAATTGTAGGCATTTTTGCAATAGGAGAGAAAGTCTCCTCATAATCAATACCATGGGTTTGAGCAAACCCTTTAGCAACTAACCTTGCTTTGTGTCTATTTATACTTCCATCTGGATTCCTCTTGATTTTGTATATCCATCGAGATCTAATTACATTCATAGGTGGCTTCTTAGGTACAAGCTCCCAAGTGTCATTTTCCTTCGGGGCTTCCATTTCTTCATCCATTGCATCTCTCCAAGCTTTCTTACTTCATGCTTCTTTGAATGTGGTAGGTTCTTCATTGGTTGAATCCTTTTTAATGTAGATTGAGTGCTTGTTGACCAAAGAAGTATCATAACCAAACCTCTCTAGTTTCTTCTTCTCCCTTGAAGACCTTCTAAGTGGTTGATGTGAGCTCTCAGGTCCATATGTAGCATCTTGCATCTTTGCTTTACCTTTGTTCTTCCATAGCTTTGGTCTTTCCAAGTCTTATAGGTCAATCTCCGAATCACTTTCTTCAATTTGCTTTGGCTTCTTTGGTTGAAGCGATGGAAAATCTTCATCCAAGTCATAAGGTAGCTTCACTTTCCTGTCATCATCAAACCATGATTTGTTCTCATCAAAAATTACATCTCGACTCACAAAAAATCCTTTATTAGTTGGATTGTACAATCTATATCATTTATGGTTTTGGTCATAACCAATGAATACGCACTTCTCTGCCTTGGGATCCAATTTCCCTCTTACTTGAGAAGGAATGTGAGCATAGACTAAGCATCAAAAGATTTTACAATGATCTAGACAAGGTCTTCTTCCATTCCATACTTCATATGGAGTGGTTCCATCTATTGACTTAGATGGAAGTCTATTTATGAGATATGTTGTTGTAGACACAGCCTCTACCCATAGGTAGTTTGGCAATCCCTTTTCATTGAGCATGGACCTTGTAGCTTTGACAATAGATATGTTTCTCCTCTCTGCTACACCATTGAGTTTGGGTGTATACCTTGTAGTGACTTCCATTTTAATGCCTCTTTCATCCAAGTAGGCATCAAACTCAGAGGAGAAGTATTCTCCTCCACCATCTGATATGAGTCTTTTCAAAGTCCTACCTGTTTGGTTTTCAACAAGAGCAATATACTTCTTAAAGCAATTAAACACTTCATCCTTGTGCTTCATAAAAAATAGAATGGTCCACCTGCTACAGTCATTGTTAGCCCACAATTTGGTTGATTTTTATGCACTAATATGGTTCTATTTGGCAGGAAAATATGTTTGATTTCAGTTTGTAGGAGCTTTCGGCATGCCATGTCGCATTAAAATTGGATGTTTTGAAGCAGAACATGAGGCCTGGGAACCCCTTGGTGACACAAGAGGAGATTTTGGCGATAACTAGTTCCGATTCACATTACCAGAATATAAAGCACAGCAGCTGGGGAGTAAGAGGGACTCTTCCATGGATGGCTCCTGAATTGCCGAATGGAAATAGCAACTTTGTTTTTGAGAAGGTTGATGTATTCTCTTTTGGAATCGTAATGTGGGAGCTGCTGACTGGGGAGGAACCATATGCAAATATGCATCATGGAGCTATAATTGGAGGAATTGCCAACAACACACTACGGCCAGCAATCCCTAGGTGGTGTGATCCTGCATGGAAATCATTGATGGAAAAGTGTTGAACAGGCTTTGTGAAAGGACTACTGCCCCATGGAATGCTCTTATAGCTCGCCATATGGAATCAGGCAATATTGATGATGCATTGTACTGCTATGATCAAATGCATAGTGATTCCATTGCCCCTGATGAACTCACTTTTGTTTGTTGCTTGAGGACTTGTGGTAATGCAGGGTCATTGACAAGAGGCGAAGACATATATTCTGATGTCTTGCTAAAAGGGCTAGAATGTGATGACTTCGTCGGCAATACTGTGATTGATATGTACTCCAAATGTGGATTACTTGAAGAGGCAGAGTTTTTGCCCAATAAGCTGTCACTTCAAATTGTTTATTCATGGAATGGTATAGTAACAGGGTATTCCCAGCGAGGAGAAAGTCAAAAGGTCTTTTTGATGTTCAAACGCAGGCTGGCAGCAGAGATCAACCCAAACACCATCACCTTCGTTAGCATCCTCAATGTGTGCAATCATACAGGGGAACTAAGCAATGGTTATATTTATTATGTTGCTATGGGTAGATACTTTGACATTATCCCAGTGCTTCAACATATCACCTGCATTGTTGATCTTCTCGGCCGATCAGGTTGTGTTGATGTGGCAATATCCATTATTAATACTATGCCTTTCCATCCCGGGCTTGTAATATGACATACACTCTTAGGAGCGTGCCGGAAATGGAGTGATAAAGAGCTTGGAAAGTGTGCTTTTGAGCATGCTTTGCAAATTAATGGGTGCAGGCCTGCTACTTACATTGGCATGTCTAATATATATGCAGATATTGAATCAGAAAGGGGTATGAAAACTAAAGTATCATCTGAACTCGTATCCAGTGGTGGAACTCTCTCTCCCTCTCGTTTTTGGGGGCCACACGAACAGATAAGGGGAGCGAAGATTTTGAGGGCGGGGGGCTGCTCATTCTTAGTATGTATCCAGGAGGGGATTAATCGTGGAAGCAGGAGAACGTCTGGAGTTTTTTGAGAAATCACAGCCTCTGGAACGGACAGAGGGAAGTTTTTTTGGTGGCCACAAAAAAAGGGAGGGCATTCGGAGGAGAGTGCTCTCTCTCAGTCTTTCTTCTGATTTCGAGGTCGCCTTGAGGAAAGGAGGCAGTTGTGGTGCTGCTATGGGGAGGGAGACACACACCTCTAAATGAATGAATACATTCCCGAGCAAAGACGCCACGAGAGAAGGGAGGCTTTGGTCTCAGCTGCTGAGTTTCAAACAACAAGGTTTTCTCTTAGGAGCAGGAAGTCCCGCAGGTTCAGATGCACATGTGTCTTCAAGTGGCATTGTGCAAGGTCATGCTTATTCTGTTCTGCAGTTGCAGGTGAGAGAAGTAGATGGGCATAAGCTTATTCAAGTACGTAATCCCTGGGCTAATGAAGTGGCTTGGAGGAGGGCAATGGTTTCCCTTAGTTGCAACGCTGAACAGGCTGATCCGAAGCGCTATGAATAAGGAGCTCGTGACATGGCAGCTCGGTGCCATAGGAAGATAACGTTTTTGTACGTCTTTGGAGGTAGGGATTAGAATAAAATTTTTTTGAGGAGCTAGTGGTCCTTTCCCACTCTAGAAGTATCCTTGAGGTCTGCTGTGTATACGTTTGGAGATTGTCCATGATGATGGGTATATGGCAAGTTTTTTTTCGGGAAGTTTCAAAGTAGAAGTGCAGGATGAATGTTTTGACTATAGGTGTAACTCTTTGAGAAGAGGCAACTGAGAGATGGCACACGAGGCATTCAAGCAGATCAAACTTACAAGAGGCTGACCAGTTTAGAACTCCTAACTTGGATCATGAAGAGGACAAACCGAGTGGAGTTCAACATAGCAATCGGAGGCAATCGAAAGAGAGGGATGTATATCAACAAAGGATTAATCAAGTTAAGCAATGCCAACAGTAGCTGGATGTGATGTGCATGAGGATTCAGAATATGTCCGAAGATAATGCCTTGAAGGGACGGAGGTAATTGGGCACTTCTCCTTTGGGGATCATCAGGGAAGGGTGCATGAGGAAAAGGATGAGCAGACACGCAGGGGGTCTTCTGGGAGATGTGTGAAAAGCTAAGGGAAACTCCAGACCCAGGAGGCTGGAAGATTGCAGAGAGGATTCTTTTCTTCATAGAGTTACCCTCAAGGATGCTTTTGCTCCATAAAGGGTTCAAGAGGAAAGATACATCCACGCACCAGGACAGACAATCGAATTGTACGCGAGTAACTTTTGATTAACAGGAGAGAGAAAAGGGGAGTCCAACAGTAATCAAAGTGCAGGAACAGACAGGAGGAAATACAGGAGCTATGAGGAGGAGAAGCTTCTGGGGGCTGTCATTTTTGGCTCTCTCTCTCTTAGCTAGCTCTCGGTCTTTTCGTGTGCAGGAACGAGGGGAGAGTTGAAGAATCGCGGTCTGAAGTTTCTACACAGAGTAGTTTGGGGGTTCAGCCCAGTCGAGTTTTGGGAATACAACACGCAAAGCAAAAGGCTCCTAAGTTTATGCCGGGAAGTAAGCGAAGATTACATCTTGTACTTTTGCATCTCCTAGTTTGTGCGGAGCTTACGCGTTGTATAGCTCTATCCTGATGGCGCCTCCTTTAGCATCTCTTAAATTTCTGCTGTAAGTAGGCGATCATTACGGGCTCCACATTCTGGCGTATCTTTTTTGCTAATGGCTGCGCAGCCAGTCTGTGATTCACCTGTTGTAACTACTTGGTTACTGGCCAACGGGGATCGAGACTCAAAAGGTGCAACCTTCATCAGCTTCGACCGAATTGCAGAAATAAACACCACTTTTTTGGCCACTGTGGACTCTCCAGCTCAAGCTCACGAGGTGCAACCTTCATCAGCTCATGAGGCCTGGAACATCAATCACAGCTTCAGATAACGCTACGCAGGGAGATGGTGGAATGGATTCGAGCTGAGAAAAGGAATTTTTTTTGAGACAGTGGGTTGATGCTAGACTTACTGCCCTGCTTATGGAGAATAAGGAGTATTATGAAGCATTGGCTCTGTTGACTGACTTAGTCAGGGAGGACTGCTGCTAATGCTTTACACATTCCCCCGCTTAGCAAGCTATTATAGATTTACAAAGTGGTATCTTTCATGCAAGGGAGAAGGATTGTAGGAGAGCATTCAGCTATTTTTTTGAAGCTTTAGAGGCATTCAATGCATGGGATGACCCGCTTTCTATCTATAGCTTGAAATACATGCTTTCATGCAAGGCCATGAAAAGCCAGGTAGATGACGTTGTGGGTCTGATTTTTTCTAAAGCTGGCTTGAAGTACACAGGTGCTGACTTATATATGCAATGAAGTCAGATCTTTGAAAGATTTTGAAACTACTCTCAGCACATATAAAAATCAAGTAGGAAGAGGACCCGATTTTCTACTGTCACATATCTTCTGTATATGATACCCTCTTAGAACAAAACATCTGCAGATTGATAGAGCTACTTGTCAAAAGTTGAGATCAGTCACATCAGGCAGCAAGTCCTGTGCAAGGTACAGATACATGTTTTTCTGATGGGGATTCTCTTGAGGGTTCAGGCTTCAATTTAGAGCTTGTGCCAATGGATGCATCTCCTATACCAGCTCAAATTGACATGTCAATTGAAACATCTATGAGTTCTGGCAGCCATCTAGGTGACATGCTGTTTTCGTTACCCATCGTCTTTGTTCATAGAGTATATCTGTAAGTGAATTTAGCAGACTTCGTCTGTTGTTTGCATATGTTCTGATGTCGTTCACCTTCAAAATCATAGAACCCATTGATCTCTAGCAAGTTGTGCAGCGTTTTTGTTTGTTGAGTTCGTAATTCTGTTGAAATTTGCTGGCGATTCTGACTTGGAAAGAAAAATTAGTCCTACTTCTACGTAGCTACAAATCATTTTTCTCATTGTGCAATTCTTGTGGATGAATTGTTTAGCAACTGTCGTATTCTCATCAGACAAGTGATTGACCTTCGTTTTTTAAGTTGTCTTTTTGTAAAATTACATGCCATCAGCTTTGCTTCTTATTAAAAAAGTGTCTTCATGTGTGTGAAGGTGGATTGAGGGTTGGCATGTCTGTGTGAATGAACAAGTGAGGACATGGGGGTTCAGTCGGAGGTAAGTTGAGTGTGAGTAGAGGAGGAAGTGTGTGGCCTACTATATGAGACAAAGTGTGAGGGAAAGAGAAAGCAATACCCCGAGAGAGTTAATGGTTATGAGGATGCAGGTATATGTGCCAGAGGGTGTGCGAGAGAGTGGGTATATGTGTGGAGATAGGAAGTGTAAGTGAAGTAGTATGAGGTAGTGGGATGAGAGTGCAAAGTTATTACTTAGAATTAAATTTGTGGATTTTGAGCAAACCAAGTGGATCAATTGCAAGGGGTTGAGCAAAATAAAGGCTTCCACAACCATTTTTTTCCGTGGCCGTTAGAACCTGTTCATTTGGTGCGTTTGCCGGGAACATATGAGCTAGTGCATAGACATAGGAAGAATCCATTGCGAGATAATTGTGGGCTCTAGGTAATCCAAGTAGACCGATTCCAAGGGGTGAAGCAAAATAAAGGCTTTCACAATCATCTTTTCCGTGGGCTTTAGAGCCCTTTCAGTCATCTATGAAAGACACATAATATCTTGAGCCTGATATAGATGGCTCCTTACTTGGACCCCACACATCCGTGTGCACTAGATCCAAAGGATTTTGATACACATATCCCTTCTTATTGAAAGCTTTTCTATGAGCCTTGTCGAGTTGACAAGCTTCACACTTATAAATCATGTGTTGCCTTGTGATATTAGGCAAACCAAGTACACTTTGGTCCCTGCAAATTTGTTTAAGTGTCCTCTCACCAATGTGAGCAAGCCTTTTGTGCCATATCTCCAACTCGGTGAGATTTTGAGATCCATAGCTAAACAAAGCTATGTTCTTTGTATCTTCCACTTCAAAAGTGAAAAGTCGTCCTGTCTTTTCTCCTTTGGAAATCCTTCTAAAGCCTTACCTTGGGTCTTCAACATATTCTCCAAATCGGTTGAATCTAACCTGCAATCCTTTTTCAACAATTTGTCCAACACTTATTAAATTTTCGGTAATTGTAGGGACGTACAAGACTTTGCTTAAGAGGTTCATATTCCCATCTTATGTCTTCACATTACCTATCTTCTCCATTGAGTTCTTTGTGTCATCTCCTATTTGCACTTCATGTTTGTTATGAGGATCTTCGAAATCAGAAAGTAAAGCCACATTTCCTGCTACATGGTTTGAGCATCACGAATCAATGTAAAATATGTGATCATCATACTTACCCTTCTTCACCGATAGATTCATAATCAATAACGAATCTTCTTGACTTTGGTCCTCTGCATAGTTATTGTAGTCTCTTCTTCCTCTATGGCCACTTTCATAGTTGTTCTTGTTGTTGTAATTGTTGATATAGCATCCGTTGTATCTACCTCTATTTTATCCATTGTCACCTCTATTGAATCCTCTTCCTCTTGATTTCCTCGGGTGCCTGAAACATTCTTCAATAGTATGATTAGATAAGCCACATATATTGCAAGGTTGAGATGATTGGAATCTCCCCCTGCCGTGTTTTCCACCTCTGCCTCTTCGTCTAGCTCTTCCTCTACTTACAAATTTTGCTTGGAAAGAGCTACCTTCATCTTTATTCTTCCTATTCTTTGACTTGTCCTTGACCTTAAGCTTTATCAGAATATAAGGTAGAAGTTTGATTACCTCTTGAGAACTTACCACCTTTGCTAATCTTTGCTTCATGAGTGAAGATTTGGCCCATGAGTGTGTTGAGGTCGGCTAGATGCATATCCATGTATAAATCCATGGTTGTTGTGAATGACTCCCACTTGTCATCTGCTTTGATTCCATTTATGATTTGTCTAATGATTTGCTCCTCTTCAATTACCTCTCTGATGCTTCCAAGTTGGTCATAATCTCCTTCATCTTTGTGACATAATCACTCACACTTTTCTTCGGGCTTTTCTTCATTTTTGTGAACTCCATCCACAATTAGTTCTTCCTTGCTTGAGTGTTGGAAGAGAAGAAATAAGCAAGTGCATTCCGGTCTCTCTTGATGTCTTGCATCCCTTGACATGAGGGAAAAGAAAATCAAATATTGAGTTTAGAATATAGGACCTTGCAAGTGCATCCTTCGAACACCAATTTGAAAGTCCTTCCACTTCTTCATGTGATGGTTGCCCTTTGTTCCTCATGGTTGGCATTGCTTCATCTCCAGATACGAATCCATATAGATTCATCCCTTGAAGGTAAGCCTCCATCCTTAGAGACCATGTTGGGTAGTTGTTTCGATCCAATTTGTCAATTGTTGATGGAAATCCATCTCCCATGTTGCTTGACTATGCTCTGAGACCACTGTGAAGAGAGATGGTGGATGCAATCCGAAGATGAGTTGGTGCTACTACAACCGGGTTCACACTAGCCAAATGAGACTTCAGAGTTCATTAGTAGACCCTTTGAGCTTCCTAAATCCACCAAAATATCAGCCAAGTACTTTGGAACATGTATCTCAGAAGTTTAAGTCAAGACACACTAGTTGCAAAATGATTAGCTCCCAAAACTTGCTATTTTTGGACATACACCTGCTCGAAAAAATGAAAAGTGCTCTCAACCTGGTAGGAATTAGATAAATTCCTTTTGGGAATAGTAAATAGACTTAGTAAGCTAATCCAAGTTAAAAAACTTCAAATGATAAATTGAGGACTGAGAACAACTTTTAACAAACTCTAGAACATGCCCGCCATTCTCGGGGCTCTGTAGAGATAGACCAGTGAGCAGTAAAATGGAGATTTCTCCCAGATTACAAATCCAATGACCATGAGACATTGTAAACAGAAATTAGATTTGAAAGCTATCCAAAGAATGTTAAAACATTGAAAGTGGATGAGTATATCTCGAGTTATGAGCTTTTGAAGTTACTGCTCTGAGTGAGTATAGCAGAGAACAAAACAGAGAAGTAGAGAATGATGAATGTATAAATTCACATACGATTACAACCACATTGGCAATGAATATTTGCACAATGGGAGTAGAATGATAGAGATATGGAGTAAGCTCTTCAATCTCTACAAAATGACATGAAGTGTTCATGTACAAGGCTTGCTAATTTGCCTCTTCCTTCTTGTTCTTTTTATAGCTGCTTTTGGAGGGAGTTTTGAATTCGAATTCGAATGGCTCCACCTAAAAGTGATCCCCAAAGTTAGGAATCATTCCCTCAGCTCATTAATTCGTGGTTTTAGGTAGTTCGAGTCATGAGTTTGCTTTCTACATCATGGATGAGGTAAGCCATTTTTTCCTTTTTCTTTTTCACAATTACAAGAGATAAAATGTACTCTTTTACAAGAGGTGTTCACATGACTACACATGTGACTTACAAATGATCATGATATCAAGCATATAAAGCATGTAGGCTTGGTTAAAATGCACCAACACATGTGACATGAGCGAATCCAAGAATGATTGCATAATTGTTGACTCCTCAACATCCAAATTAGCCATGCTCGCAACCAAGGATGTATCTAGTTGTGCATCCTGAGAGCTAGTATGCTCTAGCATACACTGTGTATCATAAGAGCTATCCTGCTCTACCACACCAAGTGTATCATCATGCTCCACATGAGCTAACTGCACAACATCAATACCAAGGTCAAAGTGATGATCTAACTGTAACTGAGTATCATCACAATGCTCTACATGAGCATCCACATCATGCTCTAAAGCATGCAAATGATCATCCAAAGTGTGCTCAATAAGAGCATCCATATGATCAAAACAATCATGATTTCCATAAGCATCATAAGCATCCAAACATGCTCTACATGTGCATCCATCTGAGCATCTGAATCCCACCATACATGTGCATCATGAATGTCAATAGACCTATCTATAGGTAGTTAAAGTGAGACATGACAAGTCTCACATTGCACATAAGGCTTGGCACCTCTGACAAACATAAGTTGTCCCAACTGCAACTTAAAATGATGCTCAATCTTGGCACCTCTGACAAACATAAGTTGTCCCAACTGCAACTTAAAATGATACATGTGCCCAATCTTGGCACCTCTGACAAACATAAGTTGTCCCAACTGCAACTTAAAATGATGCTCACCAAGGAATGCATAACATATGTTCTCTTGTAACTAGCTAACTGAAATCAAGCTCATAGGGAATGAAGGCACATAGCGTACATGTCTAAGAATAAGTGATGCTCCACTAGGTAGCATAAGGTATACACCTCCTGCACCCTCAATATCATATTTCGTACCATCAGACATGTGCACACATCCACAAGTCTCACCTAAGAATCGACAAAACCACTTATGATGTGGAGTAACATGAAAAGTGGCTAATGCATCAAGCAACCAAGCCATATGTGTGTTATCCAATGAACAAGAGGAATCCTGAGATGAACCATAGGAGAAAGTGATATCACCATCACTAACATAATCACCGCCATATACTCTCTTGAAACCACTACCTGATCTACATCATGTGCATATCTCTAATGCCATCATCGCATCCGCCTGAAGCAACGTCGTCGAATATGGCCCTCATGACCACAGTTCCAACATTGAATTCGTCGATGTGATCTATGTCTCACATGAGTCAATGGACTCACATACATATCATGTAGTCTCTGCCATAATGCACTACTCATCTCCTCATACATCACAAACTCATATATAGAATCCACAAGCTATAATCTGATAGTGGAGCTGACCAATGCATCCATATCCATCCATACATGGTCGGGCATGTCATGAGGCCTCTATGCATCTCTATGCACATACATGAGGAACCCTGCACCAACCAATGTATGTCACACCTGAGCTTTCCATCTCAGAAAGTCAATGCCATCAAACCGAGAAGACACCATGCTAGCAATCCAAGAGACTAGAAATGTAACAAGAGACTACAAACAATACTCTATCCTCAATAGGATCACACCTGCACATCACAAATGTGTCACTAGAGAAGAAACCATGTGAACAACAAAACACATAACCATGCATCTAGCATGCACATAAAACCATGAGCATAACCCTGCTTACCAAGTCTCCAAAGTGATCAAGTAGATGTGAAAGAATCTTGGGAAAAATTTGACAGAGTAACCCCTATAAATTGAGCAATCAAACAAGACAACCAATAACCAAAGAATAATGAGTAATCTATCACCACCTGTCACTGATCCAACCAAAGATAATGGCAAATACATATGCCAAAAAACTAATTGCAATACATGCCAATACAATGATGATACACATGCCACTCAAGAATAAATCCTGCAAGATGGTATAACCTGTGACCAAGTCCAAATGAACGGAGATAAAAAATGATCCAAATCTATCGCACAAGCATACTGGATCTACTAGAGTACTCTTCTAGTATAAAAGCTATCAAAATTTCGATAGGATCTCCTCTATAAAATGGAATCTGAACCAAATAAACCATGTGGGAATCACCATCCACAATATCAAATCAATGAACATATGCTAATAGAGGTGACAAACAAATGTGCAACTGAGGCTCTCCAATCTAGATCATGTACTTTCAAAGAAAACAAAGATACAAGTACCAACCAAAATCCAAAATCAACTCTCACAAAAGTATGTGCAACCGGCAAGTAAATCCATATCCAAGTGGCATAAACGAGATAAAGACCACAATGCCACTATACATCCATGATCGAACTCATGAAGAAGGTATACCACAATGTGATCTTGCGTACCAAACATGTGACAAGATCATGCTCTACTCTCATATGGAGGAGCTACCACAGTGATCATACATGGATAATGCCTTCAAGCTCTAAAAGTAAGAGCTCGCACACTAAAAATCTCTCTCGAAGAAGTTCCAAACCAAAATGAAACTGCAAAAGCAACTAGGGTTCTTTTAGTGAAAATATATTGCTCTGTATTTTTTTGTTTTAGAGGTGATAACCTCTGAATTGGGACTTCTTCAACAAACTTCAAGAAAATTTTCTTGGCTACGTAACAAGATAAAGAACACCTCAATCGAACGTGCGTAGCTCAACATATGAACAAAACAAGCATGAGCTGTCAATTTTACCTTCACCTGCAATAATGTTGCTCTATATTTTGCAATTTTGGTGACCTTTCACTCAGAATTTGAATCTATCTTCTTCTACAAATTTGTAGAGGTATTCCCAGGTACGCATAGCAAGTTGAATCACATGAATCGGACTTGTAAAACTCAAGTTATGATCCACAAACTTACCTATTGTCATAGCAAATGTAAATTTGTCTTCTATATCAGTCTACGTTTTTTGAATTTTTGGCACTATAGCATTCCAACCTAGGGTCTGCACTCTTTTAAAAAAAATTGTAGCTCTCTGTGTTAGCTACACACAAAACTTTAAAACAAATCAATCCGAGCTTCCTAACTCAAGTTATGGCCAAAACACTGAACTGGTGTTGAGAGATGCCGACATGCACTTCTACCTCTTGTGACCTAAGCTTCCATTAAAGCTTCTTGCACACTAGCCTTCAATATGCTCTGATACCAATGAAGGGTTTTGGTGTGCAGAACAAGAGGAGCAAAGAGGAGATGGAGGGAGAGAGAAGAGAGGAGAGATGTGCATAGATGCGTGGGAGCCTCAAACCCACATAATGATCTCTCTTAAGGCAATGCTATATATATGATGTATATAAATGAATATGGGGGTAAGGTCACATGACCCTTACATCCCCAATGGATAGATTATAAGGCCTCAATCACCAACTACAAGGTGGTTATGGATACCAAAGAGGCAACGAGAATAGGAACAGCCAACTCAACAAGATTCCAGTTGCACTCATGAAGAGTTCAATGCACCTATAGTATGCATGATAGGGCCGCATTACAAGGCCATGCATTCGGCACATTACCTTCTCAAGAAATTAGTGGTGCACATTTCCATCATGGGAATAGGTCTTAGATTCTACTACCATAGGAATGAACTTCTAGTGTAAATAGAATAGATGTTTTGGCTAGAACTAACTGTTGTTTTCTTTTAGGAGTAAAAATCAAAAGAAGTGTGGTAAGAGACCTTACTTACTTAAGCAAGGGGGAACGGAGTGACAAACCGACATATCACTAAGCCACACATAACACATGAATTGGTTTCTACTAGAAGTTGATTCTCTCTTTATTACAACTGCAGATGGCTTTTGAGGATTTTGAAGCAACGATTCAAAAAGAGGTATTGGAATTTCCATTACAAAGCATGAACAAAGACAAAGGTCATTGGTTTTGAGAGGACCAACCTACTAGGGATTATCTTTTCCTAGTGACAATCAAGATTATGGATACCGACCATGAGTTCCGAGTCATGTCTCAAGATTTTAAAGTCTTGCATGACATCCCATCAACTATGGACATAATGACAAAGGCAGGTATTCAAAAATACTTTGAGCTACCAATTTACAAGCCGCACTTCCAATGATGCATACAAGTGATGAATACCCTCCAACTAGCTTTACATAACCCATTAGTGCCAGAAGAAAGATTTCTAGATGCGAGAGGAGAAAGGGTGATCATCCAAAATGATGAAGATAGAAGAAGCACTTCCAGCTTCAAAGAGGATACATGTACTTCCAAGGACAAGGATAGAAGACAACATGCCCATTACGGAAGAGGAGCTCACAAAAGCAATGGAAGCAACTCATCAATACATGGAAGGTCAAGTAAACTTGCCAATACAAGGGCACCACTACCATCAGTCTCATGAAGAAACTGAGCAAAGAAAGAGGCTGACAAAACTTCATAGATATAGAGAGTTGGGATTGACCAACTCCAGTTCATCTTCTGATACGCAAGAAGAGCAAGAGCCATCCATGATGAATTTTGTTAGCTGTCTAAATTACCTGTTTTGGTGCACTAATATGCTTCCATTTTGTAGAGAATATGTTGATTGCAGGTGTCTTGCAAGGAGAGATGTTGGTCAACAACAATAAATTTTGATCAAATGTGGTAATGCAAAGTAGGTGACGCAAAGAAGGGTGAATATTGTGGGGTTTCTTTTTTCCTTTTGTCTCTAGTTTTTTTTCCTGTGTGCAGGTGATAAAGAAGAGCATAGAAGGAGAGAGAGAAGAGCACTCGACTTTCCTAAAGAGAGGCAAACCTGTAGATACATGTTAATGGAGGAGACTATGAGTAAATGGTTATCAAAAGTTTGGGAGATGTGTAATGCATTGAAATGTATGTGTATATGCCCTTAAGTGTATGGAATCATTAGCACACCATCACATGGGGGAACACAAATTTGTAAGTATGGACATGTATGTAGGTGCAAATTTCATGGTTCCCTTAATCTCTGCATCTCATTTTAAGGTTAATATGTTCTAAACTTGAAACAAAAAACAAAAGAATAGAAAGAAGGGAAACCAAAAAAAAAGAGAAAACAAATAAAAACACAAAAGAAAAAATTATGAAAAAAAAAACAAATGAAGAAAAAGAAAAATGTGCACCTGTGTGTGGGTGGGGGACGTGGGAGTGTCAGAGAGTTGGGGGAGTGGAGTGTCAGGGGAGTGGGTGAGTAAAGAAAAAAAAAAGGGAAAATAAAACATTTTTGGGGGATGTCTCTCTCTCTCTCTCCTCGTTGGCGAAGGATCGTTTTTTTCCTTTTGTTGTTGTGGTGTGCAAGTGCAGCAGTAAAGGGGTGCTGGAAGGAGAGCAAAGAGGAGCAGCCAAGGGGGAAAGTTGTTGTGCACGTGTGTTTTCATCCGGTGGTTGGCTAGAGGAGATATCGGAGAGCCGAGAGGATTATCAGGAGAAAATCAGAGGTAACTCAGGGAGTTCTTCACTTTGGGGGGAAATCTTTGTTCGATGTGCTCAGAGTGGGTGAGTGGCACCACAGAGAAAGGAGAATGTGAAGTTCTGGGAGGTGGGGGATTCTTGTTTGTGCAGGGGAGCACAGACCGAAGGGGAAAAAGAAAAGCGAGTCCGCGTGCTCGACTGTTATCCAATAGCGGAAGAGGGAGGAGAGCTTTTTTCTTGGGTTTTCTTGGCAGTATCATTACGAGGGTCAGAAGAGATCTCCGAGATTACTAGGGTTTCTGGTTTTTTGGGCAAGTAGTGTCGAAGGAGGGAGCTTTCCCCTAGTACCTGAGTTCTTAGGGTGGTGGTTGCCCTCTCTTTTTGGTGTGAGCAGGCAACGAGGAGGAGTGTGAGGGAAGGACAACGTGGAGATCTCTTCTGCTTTGCATTTCCTCGAGGGGGGGTTTCATTTCTGCAACACCGACCACATGACGAAGCTTGCCACGAGTTCGAGAGAAGAGGAAAATGAACACAAAGATGGGAGGAGTTTTCTCTGTGCTGGTGTGTATAAAAGGATGAACTGAGGCCTAATAACAGGAGAATGGGTGCTGATTGCTTAGGGCAACAGGGAGGAGTTGAGCTTCGGGTGGTGTCGAAACAGTGGAGATTCAAAGGTTCCAACATTCGATGCATCTTTTGGTTTCAGGCAGCAGGGTGGTGAGTGTGCACCTAAAAGGGAGGCTGCGCCTTGTGGAGGCTATTCGGGAGGTTCTTCATTCAACTTAGAGAATAGTGTTGCTTGGAGATGGAAAGAAGTTGGTGTGATAGAGGCCCTGAAGAAGGGAAGCACACATGAGCACCAAGTCCGAGAACTCTATGGAAGAAGAAAAGAGCTCACATTAGTCCGAGGAAAGAGAGGGAGCTAGCAGCAGTAGAAAGAATGAGAATATCAAGCAAAGGACATCAAAGATCTGTTGAGTAATCCTTTTCATTTCTGATATGCATTTATCTCGTAATATTCCTTCAAAAAGTGGCATATTATATTCTTGTTAATGTTCATGCAACCAAGTAGGCACTTGGAAGGAAATCTTTTGCAGCAAATTTGGATTGCAAGCTAAAGATAGGGGAGTAAATAGCAGTAAATAGGGCACAAGTCAGGAAGAAGGAGGCACAGTTCTTGGTGAGTAAGTCGATCGATTCATTTCTACCCTCAAGGATGCAAATGTGGGGACTACTATGCTGCACGAAGGAGAGGAGGATCCGGTACATAGTATAGTTGTAGAAGGCAATGCATCAGAAGCATGCACATAGTCGAAGGAGATAGGGAGATAGAGAAGGAGACCAACTATTGTGATGTAGTTGTGCATCCACGGAACCATAGATCAGATGAAGCATTTTTCAGAGGAGTGATGTGTTAATCTAAGATTCCACATCAAAACAAAGATCTGCACACAGAGAAAGATGGTGATCCAATTTGATTCCGAGGAAGTAGCTTCGTGCAGGTGTATTGGCTATAATTAATTGGTCATCAGGTCAGCACTTTCCATTGGGTTGTTATGCAGTTCATGTATGCTAAGTTGATTGGTTCTGATTACTCAACAGTTTTTGTATCGATTTAATCATGTTTCCATAACAGAGGCATCTGCCCATTTGTGTTGGAAGTTTAGCACTTCAATATCCCTTTGCATGCAGGTATCTAGAAACTACGATTGTACCCATAGTGTGGTGGTGCTTCCTGAGTACCATAGCCTCCATGGCCATCATCTTTAAACAAATTCTAAGCCCCATCATGCGGAAACTCCCTTCGTTCACATCCTAAAGAACATATATGATGGCCATGGAGGCTATGGTACTCATGAAGCACCACCACACTATGGGTACAATCCTAGTTTCTAGATACCTGCATGCAAAGGGATATTGAAGTGCTAAACTTCCAACACAAATGGGCAGATGCCTCTGTTATGGAAACACGGTTAAATCGATACAGAAACTACTGAGTAATCAGAACCAATCAACTTAGCATACATGGACTGCATAACAACCCAATGGAAAGTGTTGATTGCATAACATATAGTGGCCATGGAGGCTATGGTACTCAGGAAGCACCACCACACGTGATGGGCAGGTTACACAGTATACAAGTGACTGTGTAAGATCAAGAATCAAGTAACCCCCATCAAGTGTTCGATCAATCAATCAATCACCTAAAAGTAGATCAAAGTAGATCTTCACTTTTCCTAGATTGTAGGAAAGTGAATTGATTCCCTCCAACAACCATTCTCACCTTCATTTGAATTCAAATTCAACTTTTAATAGTCATGGAACACTCCTAGAGGCAATATAAGGACTTGAAATCACTTGTACAATACATGGAAGCAATATACATACACTTGTGACCATCATTGTCTTGCTCCTTCAATTCTATACATCATCTTCTTCGCCAACAGTAATCTTGCAGAGGCTGCTGCTCTCTCTCTCTCTCTCCAGAGCTCTAAATTGAGTGCAAGATGACTCATTGGAAAGATATAAGTGTCTAATTTATGCCTATAAATTTTCATATCATTTGGTTTAGTAAATTGGGAGAAATCTAAGTTTTTCTGTGTCGGGGTCAATCTCTGCGTATTCCTGAAAAATAGGAAGTACCATCGGTGAATGTCGCATTCATTCCTATAGCATATTTTGCTTATTCCTTATACTTTTGTGCATTCCATACACTCAACTCTATGTGTATCACTCCCATAAAAGGATTTCTCCTAATTGTAATCACGCTGGTTGCTATGGGCATTTGAAGTTCATTGTCTCTTCCATAGATAGTAAGTTTTTTGAGCTAGTCGACCCGTGAACCTATCTGTTTTGTATCGACTCATTCTCCTTGATGCTCCAAAGTACATAGTGTGTTTCTTTGCACTTATAACATGCCTATAAGGTCTATCTGAGTCTCCATAAGCTCAAGGACTGGTCTTGTTCCGGTTGGCTTGACCAAACTTCGTCGCTTCCAAACGCACTTTTCTACCTTCAACAAGCTTCTCCAAGTTCTTTCAGTGGTATCAAAGCTAGATCAAGATGGGTGACAGCTTTCCCTCAATGATCGAGAAGCTTGATCGACACAACTACGCGGCTTGGCAAATCAGAATGGAGGCCTATTTGCAAGGTAGAAATCTTTATGGAATTGTAGCAGGTGATGAAGTTATGCCTATTCCAAGATCCAAAGGAGAACCTACACAAGAGGATACAGATAAGCTCACACTTTGGTGCGCAAGGGATGCTCAAGCAAGGTCGTACATACTCAACTCTATCTCTGACTTTCTATTACCACATATTAGAGGATGCAAGACATCTCAAGAGACTTGCGATGCCCTCGAGACTTTCTTTTCTGCTAGTACAAAGCAAGAAAGAATCATCTTTGGAACGAGTTAAACCAAATGAAGAAGACACCTAAACAAACCATCACAGAGTTTGTTACCAAGGTCAAACAGGTTGTGGATCAGTTAGCATCCATTGGAGAGTTGATTGAAGAAGAGGTCATAATGAGGCAAATTCTCAACGGCATTCGAAGTGATAAGCAATGGCAATCCTTCACGACGGCTTATGATCTCATCATGGATGTGCAAACTCCAGACTTCAACATCTTTCTTCGTCAACTCTTCAATCAAGAAGCCAACAATAGCATAAAGGAAGGTAACTCTTATCATGGTAATTCAACTAGTGCTCTATATGCAGATAAGAAGGATAAGAAGCAGAAAGGCAAGAAGAAGGAAGAAGATGAAGAAGAGACTTCTCAAGCCAACTTTGCAAGCAAGAGCAAGTGGAAAGGGAAGAAGAAAGGACCAAAGCAAGACAAAGCCAAAGGTCAGAATGTTCAACCTTGTGCCATATGCGATAAGACCAACCACACCACTCAGAATTGTTGGTTCAATGGGAAGACCCAGAATGGAAGTGGAAGAGGTGGATATGGAAGCAATAGAGGCAGAGGTGGACACAACTTCAACAATAACAATAGAAGCTATAATAGAAGGGACTACAACAATTATTCAGAACATCAACCACATGAAGACTCATTGCTTCTTATGAATCTAAGCCACAAAGAAGGTAAAGAAGATGATCATTTGTTCTACATAGATTCAGGATGTTTGGATCATGTTGCAGGCAACATTGCTCTTCTATCTGACTTGGAAAGTCCAAAGCATAGACATGAAGTGCAAACAGGGGATGACACGAAGCACAATGTGGAGAAGATTGGTAATGTCAAAGCTTCCAATGGCAGGACAAACATTCTAAGTAAGGCTCTCTATGTACCCACTATCACTAAAAACCTAATAAGTGTAGGCCAAATAGTTGAAAAAGGCTTGCAAGTTAGGTTCACCCAACATGGAACTTTTGTGGAAGATCCATGTCAAGGCTTCAAGAACATAGCCCGAGGTGAGAAGCATAGTAGGCTCTTTACTTTTGAAGTAGGAGAAACCAGGAACATAGCTCTATTCAACTTTGGGTCTCAAACCCTAAGTGAGCTTGAAGTGTGGCATAAGAGACTTGCTCATGTGAATGAAAGAACTTTGAAGGATATATGCAGGGATCAAAGTGTTCTATGACTGCCAAACATATCAAAGCAACACATGATCAACAGGTGTGATGCATGTCAAATCGGGAAGGCACAAAGACAACCATTCAACCACAAAGGCTACATCCACAACAACTTATTGGACTTAGTACATACAGATGTATGGGGACCAAGTCAAGAACCTTCATTGGCAGGATCAAGGTATTATGTCTCATTTATTGACGACCATAGTAGATGGACTATTCTATACTTTATCAAGAGTAAGAATGAAGTGTTTGATTGCTTCAAGAAGTATCTTGCACATGTGGAGAATCATACAGGTAGATCACTAAAGAAGCTCAAATCTGATGGAGGGGGAGAATACTTCTCCAAAGAGTTTGATGAGTTTTTGCAGGAAAAAGGTATCAAAAGGGAAGTGACTACTAGGTACTCTCCTCAACTAAATGGAATTGCAGAGAGGAGAAACAAGACATTGGTTGGATCAGCCCGAACAATGCTTGAAGAGAAGAAGTTGCCACATTATCTATGGGCAGAAGCTATTTCAACTGCTGTGTACCTTGTCAATCGACTACCATCCAAATCACTTCAAGGTATGACTCCCTATGAAGCATGGCATGGAAGAAAACCTAGTCTTGCACATTGCAAGGTTTTTGGTTGTTTAGCTTATGTTCATGTACCATCACAAATAAGAGGTAAGCTAGATGAAAGGGCAACAAAGGCAGTGTTTATTGGATATGATTCAACTCAGATGGGTTACAGGTTCTTCAATCCTTCAACCAAGCAATTCACTACACGTAGAGATGTTGTGTTTGAAGAACACAAGTCTTGGTATGATGAAGACAAACAAAAGGTAACACTACCATATGATCTTGATTCTGAATCTCATCAATTAGGAAGCAAGCATGATACACAGGTCCAGGATCCACGAAGCACTTATGGAGCAGAGACGGCCACCTTAATGTATACGGCTCCTAAAGCACAACCAACCATGAGACCACCCATTAGACCACCTATACAGAGAGGACCATGCTATAGATGCGGAGGAGACCATTTCATTAGAGAATGCCCTCGACCTTACAACCCTCCACCACCTAGGATTTGGGAAGGATATTGTAGTGAGTGCAGAAAGGAACATCTTTTCAGAGACTGCCCCAAAAATCCGACCAAAACCCAAGATATTGCACCAATCAACGTGATTGAGGTCATAGAAGGATCTGGAAGTGATAAGGAGTACGTTGTGCCGCTAAAGGCCATTACTAGAGCCCAAACGAAGCAACAAAAAGGAAAACAGCCAAAAGAGAAACGAGAGAGCAATAAAAATGTAAGCCCTAAAATTCAAGTAGTCGAGGATTCTGAGGACCCACGTGAGAATTCCCAGAACACAAAAGTACAAAAATGGAAGGAAAGACGAGAAAAACTCAAAGATAAATGGGCAAGAAATAAGAGTCAAGACAGTAAGAAACAAACCAAAGACTTGAATGAGCATAAAGAACAAAGGACTCAGAAGGAGATCCCTGAGCCACCACGTACTCAAGAGGTAGAGAAGCCAGGATCAATTCTAGCTGACCCAAAGCCGGACGACTTAGACATGTGGTTGAAAGCTTACCAAGCTAGAATTAAAATGGGCCCAAATATAGAGCAACATGAAAAACTCTACCCTCAAGGGGAATTAGAAAAAGAAAGACTGGCGATATGCAGGAAGCTTATAGAGGTAGCACAAGCAACCCTAGAAAAGCTATCCCAATTCTACCAGACACAAGGATTGCACATAGTCTATACAAAGAATGCATCAAATCCAAGGATAAGGAACCTAGAAAGGAAAGAAATGGAACCAGAATTCGACTCCGAAGAAAGCTACCTAAACACTATTCAGAACAAGAAGGAACAGGAACCAACAAAAATCTTAGCAATTGAAGCTGCACCGGCAAATACACAAGCAGAGGGAAGACATGAGTAAGGTAGAGCCGGACCCAAATCTTTTTGAAGTTCTTGAACATTTTAAAAAATACGAAGTAGAAGAGAGAAAAGTAGCCATTCAAATGCCTAGACGAGAGGCACGAGACGGAGAAGCGTACGACAACAAAGAACAAACAAAAAAAATTGTTGTAACAGTAGAAGACGGAGAAGAGCGATGCACATATATTGGAAAAGATGTATCCAAAGAGGAGGAAGCGGAACTCATACACCTTATCCGAGAGTACCGAGACGTATTCGCATGGACCTACAAGGATCTCAAAGGCGTAGAACCCACTATTTGTTCCCACCGAATACCAATGACGGCAGACGCAAAACCATCCAAACAACGCCCTTATACATATAATGAGGTTTATGCAGCAAAAATTAAGGAAGAAATAGACAAACTACTAGCGACAGGATTCATATATGAGATAGAACATACAAAATGGGTATCGCCATTAGTAGTGGTGCCTAAGAAAAATGGAAAGCTGAGAGTGTGCATCAACTTGAAAAAGGTGAATGCAGCCACCATACGTGATAGCTACCCATTACCCATCACGGACCATCTATTGGAGAGGGTCGCCGAAAAGGAGGTCTATAGCTTCTTGGATGGATTCTCCGGATATAATCAAGTAGTTATTGCGACTGAGGATCAACATAAGACCGCATTTGCCACCGAATGGGGTGTGTATGCTTTTAGAGTGATGCCTTTTGGACTCACTAATGCACCTGCTACTTTCCAACGATTGATGTGTCATGTTTTCAAGGAATTTTTGAAAAAAAGCATGGAAGTATATGTAGATGACCTTTGCACGTACTCCAATCAAAGACGCGATCACATCCCCGAGTTGAGGAAGATATTCAATAAATGTAGACAGTATAGAGTCTGTTTAAACCCTGAGAAATGTGTCTTGATGGTGAGGCAAGGAAAGATCTTAGGACACAGAGTTTCAAGAAATGGAATATCTACGGATGACGACAAAATCAAGGTCATCATAGAACTACCAAGACCTAAAAATGCCAAGGAGGTGCAAGCCTTTATGGGACATTGTGGATATTACCGGAGGTTTATTCACATGTATGCCATAATAGCAAAACCCTTGTATAGTCTCTTGACTCAATTTACTTGGACAGAAGAGTGCGAGAAGGCATTCACCGAGTTGAAAAAGAGGCTTAGCACAGCCCCAATTCTGAAATCACCCAACTGGAACAAGCCTTTTCATATTCATGTTGATGCTTCTAACTATGCCATTGGATGTATCCTAGCCCAACCAGCTTATGAAGGGAAGCTTGATCATCCAATTGCCTATGCTAGTAGACAACTGAATCAAGCGGAACGAAATTATACCACTACTGAACGAGAAGGGTTAGGAATGGTATACGCAATGAAGAAATTCAGACACTACCTCTTAGCCAACAAGTTCAAGTTCTTCATAGACCATCAGGCTTTATTGTACTTAGTCAATAAGCCTTGTAACACGAGAAGGCTAGTACGATGGTTCTTACTACTAATGGAGTTCGACTTTGAAGTGGTAGTAAAGAAGGGAAACACTCATGTAAGAGCAGACCACCTTTCTAGGTTAACACACGGAGAACCACCAAGTGGAGTGCCCGATGATCTGCTAGATACCTATCTATTTAACCTAGAAGTATGTCCAAAGTGGGCAGAGAGACTAATTCCTATACTCACCCATGGCCCACAACACTCAATCAATAAGAATAGCAAAAAGGAAATTCTCCAATCAAGGAATTTACACATTATTGCTGGAAGCGTGTACTATAAGGAACCCAATAGAGTATTACTAAGATGTGTCGAGGAGGATGAACAAAAACAACTAATCGAGCAAGCACATGTGAACAAATGGAGAACACACCAAGGGACTCATGGAACCATTCGAGAACTAAAAAGGTTAGGAGTGTACTGGCCTAACATGCCCAAGAATGTTCATGACTACGTAAGTAATTGTGCAGAATGTAAGGAGACAATCCCAGAAGATCATATGTCTCTGCCTTTTTCAACCATAGCACCCAAATGGAGTAAGACACTGGTTAAATTCTTAAAAACAAAAGAGCATGAGGCAGGAGCTAGTTTGGCAAGAAAACGAGCCCTAGAAGAAATGAGCAAGGATTATATACTCATGGGGAAGCAATTGTTCAGGCGTGGAAAAGACAACCAACTTTGATTATCTGTGCATGAGGGAGAATATCTACCCATATTAGAGATGGCACATGCGGGTGCTGCAGGAGGTCATTTCTCAGCTGAGAGAACTGTCAAAATGATTCTCTTTGCAGGCTTGTGGTGGCCAACCCTACATATGGATGTTGAAACGTATGTACGAAGCTGCGAGACATGCCAGAGAGCTAAATACCCAATTCGGAGAGATGACATGCCTTTAAGACCCCTGGTCTGTGCAAGAGCATTCTCAAAATGGGGTATTGACTTCATAGGACCTATCAATCCACCGGCCAAAGGATCACATGCGGAGTACATCATAGTGGCCACTGATTACTTGACCAAATGGGTAGAAGCAAAAGCCGCTAGAAAGAATGATGCTCAAACTACCGCCAAGTTTCTCTTTGAGCATATTTTCACCCGTTTTGGATTACCAATCGAGATTGTGAGTGATCGGGGAACGCACTTCCTCAATGAAGTAATTGAGTCGCTAATGAATGAGTTTTTAGTGATTCATAAAAAATCAGCCCCATACCATCCCCAAGCCAATGGACAAGCTGAAAGTTCCAACAAGGTACTGCGTATAGTATTGACAAAGATTGTCAATAATGGAAGGTCTGATTGGGACAAACAATTGCATCACGCAATTTGGGCCTTCCGGGTTGCATATAAAATGGCTATTGGAACTACCCCATTCAACTTGGTGTATGGGCAGAATGCAATCTTGCCAATTGATTTTTTAGTGCCGACATTGAAAGTGGCCCAATAGTATGAGTGGAACGGACATGAATTATCCCAACAACTGGACCAAATAAAAAAGCTACATGAAACTAGGTTACAAGCAGTAGCAGGAATCTATGCAGCTAAAAGGAGACAAAAGGCATATTATGATGCACATATAAAAGACAAGGGACTTAAAGAGGGAGACTTAGTCTTAGTGTACACCTTAAAACAACATGCCAAGAAGTTACAAAAACGTGCATATGGACCTTTGATCATAAATCGAATCTCGACAGGTGGTGCAGTTAATCTAGCCAACCTAGATGGAGATATCCTTCCTAACTACATTAGCGGATGTAGAGTGAGACGATTCACTAAGCCTTTGACAGATCAAATGCTAGCACGTCTAGTAGGAGCCCAAAATAGGAAGAGAGAGGAGGAGCGAATTAGAGAGGAAGCTCGGCAAGAAGCACTAGAATGCATTAGGAAACGGAAAGAATGGATTAGGCAACGAGATGAACGCTATCTCCACGGAGAGGAGCCTATCCCTATGGCTAATTACCAAGTCCATAATCCTGATACAATGGGTGTGTGCAAGACACAACCTTACCTAAACCTAGGGATTGGCCAGACAGAGTACAAGTTGATAGACGCTTTGATAGACTCAGGAGCAGGACTTAGTTGCATACGCAATAGGGTCGTAAAAGATCTTCAATTGAGTATGAATTCCACAAAAGCCCGATTGATAGGAATTGGAGGTCAAACCCTAGATTGCATTGGAACAACAAATGTACCCCTCCACCTAGGAAATTCCTCTATGGAACAAAGAGTTTTAGTGTGCAAAGATGAGGATTTAATAGAAGACTTAATTCTAGGACAGGGCTGGATCATTGAGAATGAGGTGTGCATCAATCTAGCTCAAGGCTATATTTCGACGAAAATAGGGCATAACGAGATTTTCAGTTTATTAAGAGAGAAGCCTTTAATTCAACAAAAAATAGTCGAGAGTTCGGAGAGCTTCCAAGAAAAGACATTGAAGAATGATCCCAGTGCGAATATCTCCGAAACCAATCTAGAACCAGCAGAAACTTCAAGTCCAATGATGTCCGCAGTACAGTCAAAATCATCACATTTAGTTGAGGAAAAGCCAGCCACAAAGGAAACCAACTCTCCTGGACCTCCTCAACCAACCAAGAGATCACCATACTGGAAAAGAACAAGCCGATACTCATATCAAGAGCAACACAAATACAAGTGGGTACGGAAGGATCGTGTGCAGAACCAGGAAAAATCAACACCCACTCTTAAAAAGGAAGCAGAAATCAAAAAGTCAACTACACCAAAGTCCACACCAATAGGATTATTGCAAGTATGGATCCCCAAGTCTTTGATTGAAGCTCAAAGAGCACGACAACAGATATGGATTCCCAAGAAGGTCACACAAGAAGCTAAACAAGCAATAAGCACTCAGGCGGATGCAATACATCAGAAAAAGCGAATGACACAACCACATCAGATTCATCCCAAAAACCAGAAAAGAATTGTCTGTACTAATAGAACGCTAAGGGAAACAAAGAGAACACATGAAGGCCGAAGAATCAAAGAAACAAAACGACCTCTCTTAGTGGTCACGAAATGGATTTGGAAACCCAAGCAACTGCAAGGAGTGGACAATTTAAGCAACAGAGATCCCCAATGCACTCATGAAGCTTCTGGTGCACCTCAAGTATGCATAATAGGGCCACAATACGAGGCCAAGCATTCGGCTCATGATGTACATTGTAAAAAAACTAGTGGTGCACATTCTCCAAGTGAGATTAGGTCGTAGCTTCAACTCTCTTAGGAATGAACATATTGTGGACTTAAATAAATGCTTCGGCTATACTAACGCTTGTTTTCTTTCAGGATAAAAAATAAAAAATGTGGTAAGAGATCTCACCTATGGAATCATGGGAACGGAGTGATGTGCGACAACAACACACTGCAATGCACTACACTACTTGCTATACTTCCTTTCAAGCTAATACACTTTTCATTACAAGTGCAGATGGCTTCTGAAGACTCGAAGGCTACGATCCAAGAGGAGGTGCAGGAATTCCCTCCCCAAAGTCTCACAAAAGCCAAGGGGAGAGCAACCAGTAGAAGAGTATCTCTTCTTGGCGAACATAAAGATCATGGACACAGAGCATCACTTTCCGATTATGTCCCAGGACTTCAGAGTATTACATGAACTACCCTCCACAATCGACATAATGAAGAAAGCAAGAATTCACAAGTATTTTGAATTGCCCATATATAAACCTGACTTCCAAAGATGCACGCAAGTCATGAACACCTTACAGCCAGCACTGCATGATCCATTGGTGCCCGAAGCCAGAGTTATGGATAAAGGAGGTGAATGGGTTGTCATCCAATTTACACACGACTTAATTAAGGAAGCATTCGGATGGAAGAAGGACGGTGTCACTACGATAAAGGAAGAGAGTTGTGGAGCAAAGACACGAACTTTTGTCGACATTAACAGAGTCGATATAGAAGAGGAAGTCAGACTGATTCACCAACACTTCTGCTTCCCAAACATGAATCGATACACGGCTCCCCAAAAGCTCATTGTTCAATTACTGTCCCATGCAATAAAGCAAACCAACAATCAAATTAATCTGACTCCATATGTACAAGAAAGACTATTCGAGGCAAAAAAGCAATGGAATAATAAGAAGTTCCTCAATGGTACTATGGCCCTGACCATCTTGATCTACCATGCTTTGGGCATAAGAGAACACTTGCAGGAAATGCCATCTTCGACTGCTTTGGCTCAGTACGTCAAAGTCGCCACCGTAGCAAAAAAGAAAAAAGGGGTAAAGATTGTGGAAGTGGCAGAAACCAGTTCTCAACCTAAAATGAGAGGCACGAAGAGACTCCGAGAAGTCAAGCAAGTTGAAGAAGAAGCCCTGACAACAAAAAGAATCCATGTACTCCCTAAAACAACCATTGAAGGGCAAAGAACAATCATAGAGGAAGAATTGACTAAAGCGCTGGAAGAGACACATCAATATACAGAAGGACAAGTAAACTTACCTGTACAAGGTCATCACTATCAGCAAACCCAACAAGGATCGGAAGCAAAGACAAAACTCACAAAAGTACATCGGTACAGGGAAATAGATTTGGATAATTCTAATTCATCATCGGAGGCCCAAGAAGAACCAGACACTTCATTATTAAATGTCGATATTCAAAGCGAATCGAAGGATGATGGACAATGGACGGAGTTAAATGAAGTTGACTACGGTGAAGAACTAGAAGGCCTCAAGCCGGATGACCACGCCACACATATTGATCAAAGTATCACAAGTGAGAATGCAGAACAGGAAGGTACACATACTATAAAACTTAATGAGACTTCCAACATTCAAATCAAGGAGGCCACACCACCTCGTAAGAAGTCTATAAAGATACCAAAGAAGGAGACTCAGAAAGAAAAAAAAGAAGATGAAGAACCTTTCACGCCTATCAGAGTCGTGGTAGAACCCTCCCCCATGGATGCCACATTTCAAGGGAGTGCCACAAAAGCTATTGAAGTGGATAAAGAAGACAAAGAACCACAAGTACAGCTACAAATTAGACAACCACACAACGAAACAATCCAAGTGGAGCAGGGAAGAGATGTGCGAACAGGCAAAGCTCCAAGCATACCAAGAACTTGGTTGAATGTAGACATTGCTAAACTCAAGCCTGTGGTACAAGACATGATTAGAACCGCTCTAGATACGCAACAACTCATGCTTGAAGCTGATGAAGACTACGACCAAGCAATGAACGACAAACATGAGCTTCAGGAAACGAATAAGAATCTTTCGGCCGAATTGACCTTAGAAAGAGAGCACATCAAAAACACAGAAAAAGAGGTCTAAGAAGCGAAAAAGCAGTGCAGTGTATTGATGACCGAGAACGCAAGTTTAAATGTGCAACTGCAAGAAAATATGAAGCTAGTGAAACTGACAAGGCAAGAATGATTGCTCGAAGCAAAATCTTGGAATGCCAGCTTAAAGTCTGTATGGAGGAAGCAAAAAGCCTAAGGAACCACAACAAGGAGCTCATGACAGCTCTCCTCAGTGATCAGCCAATAGTGGCTATGGACAACTCAGAAGGGAATGTCAAGGAATTGCAAGAAAAGATAAATAAAATGGAAGATCAGCTCAGACAGGAGCAAGAAGTCATTGCAGATTGGGAAAAAAGATACATGGAGGACACAGCTGCCCTAAGAACTAAATGGAAAAAAGCGGAGAATCGTTATCTACTGCAATGTAAAGAAGACACCGATCAGATGGATATTGTGGCACAATAACTTCTTAAACATAAAGACACAATTGCAAAGGCTACTGAAGAAATTAAGCAGAAAGAGGAATGCATTAAACAGCTTCAAGAGCAGTTAGAGCAAAAAGCAAAGCAGGGGACACCAGTAGTTCCACAAGCTGCAGAGGCTATTGTGGAGACTGAGGTACGTCCTCTCTCTCCCCCCTCATATCATTCACTGATAAGGGAGGCTCAGGAGGTCCACATTGATCATGATAATTGGGACATTGCAGAATTGAGCCGACCAGAAAGGGCACTACTGGTGTCCCAGCTCACTGCTGATTTTGAAGATCAAATAATATAGATCATGAAGGAAGCTCACATAGAAAACAAACAACTAGAGCAAATTTTGAAGCCCTTCAATGTACCATATGGTCTTCTAAAGGAACAAACGCGGCATTATATACGAACCGCCACTAATAAAGAACCTGATAGCAACCTCCAGTTCCACAAAAATACTTTCAATTACACTCAAGAGGAGTTCGAGAAGGCGGATCCCATCTGGAGGCGGAAAATTTTGGAAAAGAATCCTACACTGCGGGTACAGTGGGAAGCATCACCATATGTGCTTCAAGTCAATCCATCTTTTTGTCCTGTACCCCGCAGACGCTCCTGGACGCAATTTTGGGAAGGACAGCGCCAGGGCATACATAATGTAATTACCCTCGAATTTAGAAAGAAAATTTGATTGAAATGCAAGGTTCACAATATCCTTCGAGCTCTTTCTAAACTTTATTATTTGAAATCTTACATTCTACAACCTACCTGAGTTTACATGCACTATGACCATTTTGGTCTTTGTGTTTGATTTATTATATACGATCCCAACAGATACAATCCCTTTGAATACATCACTATTGAAATCTAGTGTGAGCTTTCCTTCAATAATCCTAAGGTGGTAAAAAGGCTCCAAAGTGTGGATTTGCTTCAATTTTCCGAAAATCCTTGTTGATATTGGTGTTGGATGAGGAGCCCTTTTATTGCAACATGTCAAACAAATAGTCATCAATTATTTGGTGAGAATTATACTAATCCTAAAATTATATCTACTATGTTCAAGCTACAATTAGGTGGTACATACTCCTTTAAAAAGGTAATTGGTGCCCAAATGGATGTTCAGTTTGGGATAGTGAGTGGAAACCAAAACTACTATGTTATCTCTATGATTAGAGATCGAAATCGATAGGATCATATGAAGTGGTTATTCAAGAGAAATTTTTTTCTTTTGAAATTATAACACAATAACTATGCCATTTTTATTGTAGCTAAATCAGGGTTGCAAATCGATTGTGCCACATTTGGCTACAACCGAATTTGTTGTGAATTATTAAAATAAAAATTTTAAAGTCTGGTTGACCAAGATTTGGGTCTTTTTGATCGCCTTGTTATAGCATGCCATGACTCATACTTTTCTTAAGGAGGCTTCATGAGGTTTTCCCCAAGTATCTCATGCAATTGAAATGTACACTATTCTTGGAAATGCAAGGCTTAAGTTGAATATGGATACAATATTCACATTTTAAGATCCATAGAAGTGCTCTATACCTATTGATTCACTCGTACATGAAGCATCAACATCAAAGAAGTGTAGTGTTTAAAGCTTAAAGGGAATTTTTAGAATATGATCTAGCTAGGCCTTAAGCATTGTAAACACAATATGGAAAGATTGTACACCTATTATAATATCTAGTTGGAAAGAAAAGAGTTCCAATAAACGCAAAAATTATAGAACCTAATAAATTTTTACATATGCAAGAGGATAGAAGAAAAGTTAGCAATTTATAAGAAGAACTCAATATGTATCAAAAACCCTATATCGGAATGGCACAATGAATCTGAGAATTGTAAGAAAAATTGGCAAATTGAAATACATTAGTTGAACAATTCAAGGGTGTTGTAAATTCATTAGTGCTAAGCTCAATCAAATTCTAGTGGTTTAGGCCAACTTTATTGCCAATTTGAGTATGTTTACCCTACTAAAGTTTGTGTGATATGCCATCACCAAACTATGGAAATCAAACACACACTCTTGAAGAAGTCAAACCCCAAAAACTTACCATATGCAAAGATGGGTTATGACATTTCAAGCACAGCATGGGAGATCCAAATGAAGAAAGAGAAGGAAATGCAAATGGAATTTTTCTCTTGATTGTAGCAGTTAACCTTGATTGATTTGTCTTGTTAAAGCTTTTGAGAAGTCAAGGATCCAAAGAGCTCCTAAGAAATGCACAAAAGGAAAAATGTTATTTCCCTACCTAGAGCAACCATGGGTTGCAAACAAGTGATTTTCTTTCAACTTTTCGATGCAAGAAGTCTTATTTCTATTCCCCTTTTTTTTTATGTCATAGATTTTTTCACATATTTTTCACTCTTTTAATGCGGATGATTGCCTTGTAGAAACTTGGCCTATAACAATCATGGATTGCTCACCGAATCAACTTGCACTCTTTGCATTTCAATAATCCTTTGTCTAGGTATCCTGAGGCCTTTAGGTCCTCAAACAATCAAAATTTGGTCAAAATTGAATTTTCAATTGGCAATTTCTCTACATATGATCATTATCTAGATCAACCATGGATAAAAATTTGCCATAATCATGATTTCTCATGATAGAACATCCCTTCGAATATTTTCTTTACTCATTAGACATGCCTACAAGGTCATCACTAGGTCAAAATCTTCCCATTTGTAAAGGAGAAGTGCTCTACATAGGGCACCTTGCTTTGATAGAAAACAACTTTGAATATTATCCTCCACCTTCAAAGGTTCCTTTTATGCACTATGTCAAGATAAGGAAGAGAGCTCACACACTCTCACACATGAAGAGAGGAGCACACACAGATTCAGGTACGGAAGAATGATCTTCTTCTATGTCTTCTATTACATAAAGAGAACATACAAGAATGACCTAATACAACAATACAAACAATGCAATATATAAAGAATTGTACATTAAGATAACCCTAATGGTTGCAAATGAGTGAACTGGAAAGAAACAAATGTACCGTCATGCTCGATAGATAAGTCTAATAAAGCTCACTACAAGTTGTTGGAGTTTGAGGTTTGCGGAAGCACGTGAATAGCACAAGGAAGAAGAAGCTTGGAGCACAACACACAATACTGAATGTATTACCACTACAATGTACAACGATAAGTAACCCGTTAGGGCAATAAGTGTGAATACAAGCCAGGGGAAAAAACCTCCTAAAGAGGGAAAAAAGTGCCCTCATGGTCCTAGTGTGTTCACACACATCACTACCTAAATATATCAACAAATCCCCCTTGGGAGTGATGTAGTGAACAAGGAGCTGGCAGTCATGTATAAGGAAGTTCCAAGCTATGTGGAATCAATCAACAAAAGGAAGTAAGCCCAAAGCTTTGCAAAAACCTTCAAACTTCTCCCTAGGCAAAGCCTTTGTGAAAAGGTATGCATTGTTGTCCTGTGTGGGCACATATGCCAAGCTAATCTCTCCACTAAAGAACCTCTCCTGACATAATGATAATGCACCTCAATGTGCCTAGTGCGAACATGGAACACAGGGTTCCTCGCAACTGCCAATGCGCTCTGACTATCAGTGAATATGGTGGTCGCAGAAGGCTGACCAACACCCAAAGCAACCATAAGACATCTGAGCCACACACACTCAAGAGTCATTGTGAAAGTTGTCATATACTCAGCCTCACAATTGGAAAAGGTCACAGTAGGTTGCTTCGTGCTCAACCAAGATATACATGAGCTACCAAGCATGAAGCAAAAGCCAATAGTGGCCACATGAGTGTCATAGAAACCAACCCAGTCAGAGTCAGAAAAAGCGTGTAAATCTGGTGCTAGTGATTGGGATAAAACAATCCAAGTATCCGGGTATCACTCAAGTAGCGAAAGATGCACTTAACCGTCTGCCAATGCTTGACACCTGGGGAATGCATAAACCTACTCATCTCTGAGACATCATACTGAATATCTGATCGAGTAATGCATAAGTAAATCAAGCATCCAACAGCCTGCTGATAGAGAACAACATCAAATGCATCTCCACCATCATGAAGACTCAATCGTAAACCTGTCTCCATAGGAGTGGCATTGACTCTCTCCATTGTGAATGACAGCCCTCACGATCGGCTCTGTCCATCACGATTGACACCATCAATCACGATTGACACCATCAATCACGATTGACACCATCAATCACGATTGACACCATCAATCACAATTGACACCATCAATCACGATTGACTCAGTCCATCATGATTGATAGGCCACGATGGACAGCACTGTTCATCGTGATTGACAGCACTGTTGATCGTGATTGACAACCATTTTTGGCCAAATTTTTAAGGTTTTTTAGTTTTCAAATTTTGGCAATTTTGGGCATACATTTCAAGCAATTGGTGCATAGTGAGCCCCTAAGGAAATGAATTGAAAGATCCTGTTTGCATGTTAGCATGTTTTAACCCTATTTTAACCCTGTTTTAACCCTTTTGACCCTGTTTTAACCCTAGAACCCTGAACTATCATAACTTCTTCATATGAACTCCACCTCTAGTGATTTTGGACTTGTTGGAAAGCTTGTTTCGAATCCCACACAAATATCCACTGGTTTTTGTAAAACTAATATGTGGAGTTATACATAGGGTATTTTGCAGTTGACCTTCTACAAGGATGAGATAGGTGAGGGATCTCTAAGGGAATTTTCATTAAAACAAAGCGAATTGGGTCTTTAAAGTGCATGAATGGGCATGGTCTATTGAGTCTATTAATTTAAATCTTGCAGCAAAGGCCAATCAAAGCAGGAGTGTGTGTAGGCCTGGAAACAGTCTCCCTGGGCATACAAGAGCAATCAAGGAGAGTGACTTGAGGTTGGGAGTTCTCATAGCCCCCTTGGTCAATTCCTAGCTTAGGCTAAGTGTGAGTAGTGCTAGAAGTAAGTCAGGGTGATGAAAGACATCTATCAAGTTAAAGACTACTTAAACACTCAAGTTCAAGCAAAAATATAATATCTTTGTGATCGATAACTTTCAAGGAAAGAATCTAACGTGGATCAACTTAATGTGCAAAACTTCACTCAAGTATCCCTGACGACGTGATATCAGACAAGAGCATAAACACGATAACCAACTAAAAAAAGAACCAAGTGACTGATACAAATTGATCTGCAATTAGGTTCTACTTGGGGTAAAAATTGGGGTTCTTCACTCATGCATATGGACCTTAGATCAGGAAGACATCTAGGGAGAGATAGACAAAGCCTTAGGTCTTCAGAGGCTAGCATCAATCACACTGCTAGGTCTTGGGCCTAGCAGTTGAGCGATTGTCCGCATTACCCTAGCTCTGAAACTAGCGAATCAAAGATGTCTTATGGTATGGAGAGACCCACACGAAGTTCAAGTGTGGCTTACTTAGAGAAACTCGAAGCCCTTACAAAACTCGACTTGAATACATTCGGACCAATCGATTAGGTGCTCGTATCTATGAGGACAGTCTAAGAAGATCTGTTGTCTAGATTAAAAACCCAGATCAACCCATTGTGTTCAGATATCGAGCTCAACATGTGATGATCCAGGATAACACATATCACTTCTTTCATTTCTCTGACATCTATAGTGGTCACGTCAGTATATGTCAGGGACACTTCATTGAGCTTTATTAGATTTATCTTCTGATAGTGATGGCACATTTGTTTCTTGCCAGCTCACTCATTCGTCGACATTAGGTTTTTCCTTCTGTATTGGGCTTTATATATTGCAATAGTTGTATTCTTGTTTTTAGGTCATTCTTGTACATTCCTTTTCATGTAATAGAAGAAGAAGAAGAAGAAGAAGAAGATCATTCTTCCTTGCCTCAATCTGTGTGTGTGCTTCTCCTTGAGAGTGAGAGTGTGTGTGTGAGCTCTCTTTCTTATCTCCTTCCTCGTGACATGGTATCAGAGCCAGCGTGGAGCTCATGGAGAAGGCGACGGTGAAGAGTATGGGACAACGCGTGGAGAAAGTGTAATCACAAATGACCTTCATTTGTTATGAGAATCGGTGTGAAGGTAGAAGACCTCAAAATATTTTCGAGAGTTATCCCTTTAGGGTCACTTGTTTTTGTCATATCGAAGTTTCGGAGCCATCTCGACCTCCATTTCGAGCCTGCAAAATGGGGCCCATAGAAAAACCAGGTCAGTTTCAGAAATTGTAACCTGCCTTATGTTCCGCATTACTCATATATTCCAAATCCAGAATTTCAAGTGATTTTGTGTACTGTTGATACACGAAAACTATGTTTTTCTCATATCGAAATACACGAAAACTATGTTTTTCTCATATCGAACTATCACATCATAGTGTGACAGTGTTCAAGCAGGTGCTGCTTGTAGTGTTTTGCCATGTTGAGAATTGCTGCAAAAATGGAAAACATAGATGGAATGAGTCAGCTTATGAGTGATAAGCTGGACAAGAACAACTTCCATGCTTGGAGATTCATAATGATGAATTTCTTGATGGGAAAGGGCTACTAGAAGTACATCAAAGAAGAGAACGAAAATGCACTACAGTTACCAGAAAGGAATTGGACTGCAGAGCAGTTAAGAGCATATGAGGAATGGAATCAAGGAGCACGAAAGGCAATGTATTGGCTATCGGTTAGCATATAGGATAGCATGATTGGACACATACAGGATGCCAAGACTCCAAAAGAGGCTTGGAACAATTTGGTCACATTGTATGAGACGAATACAAAGGCACAAAAATTGCAACTCAAGAATGAGCTACATAAATTGGAGAAGAAGAGCATGTCAGTAAGTGACTACACCCTGAAAATCAAAAGCATATGTGAGTCACTTACATCTATTGGTGTGAATTTAGATGATGATGATAAGGTGGAAGTGTGCCTTCATGGTTTCGGATCTACATATAAGCAGTTCAGAACTTCTATACAGACTAGGGAAGATATTCCAAATTTTGCTGATCTGGTATCTATGCTGATTATTGAAGAAAAGAATCTTGATGAGGATTCAAACTCCCAAGGAAATTCTAGTTCTGAGCACGTATTCTACTCTGGTAGAGGAAGAGGCAGAGATAGAGGTTTCAAAAGTGGAAGAGGAAACAGTAACCAAGACCAAGGTCAACAATAGAATCATGAACGAGGAAGAGGACAGTTTCAAGGCAGGGGGAGCCAAAGAGGTCACAAAAATTTCCAAAGAAATGATTCAGGTAATGACAGTAAAGGATGTTGGAATTATGGTAAACCTGGACACTTTGAACGTGATTGCAGGTTGAAGAATCAAAATAACAAAAGGCAGCAAAACAACTATGCATCCACAAGTGCAGATGATTCTGAGAAGCTCTTCATGGTTCAACATCACATGATGAATACGATGTCTGCTAGAGTTTCAAAATCGAATGATAACGTCTGGTATGTTGATTCAGGTGCTTCAAATCACATGACCAGTCATGCAAAATGGTTTAGTAATTTGCAAACATTGCCAATTCCTAGATATGTTGAAACAGGTGATGATACATCGCATCCTATCAAGCATACAGGAAACATAGCATTGTCTATGGAGGACGGGAAGGTAAAACATCTTGCTAATGTGTTGCATGTTCCAAACATAACAAAGAATCTGGTTTTTGTTGGACAATACATCGCATCCTATCAAGCATACAGGAAACATAGCATTGTCTATGGAGGACGAGAAGGTAAAACATCTTGCTAATGTGTTGCATGTTCCAAACATAACAAAGAATCTGGTTTTTGTTGGACAAATGGTTGACCAAGGATTACAAGTCAGGTTCAATGCTAAAGGGGTTATATGTAGAAGAGTACAAACAAGGTGGACGATTGATTGCCAAAGGAAACAAAGTGGCTAGGATGTTCACCTTAAATGTGAAAATTCTTGAAATGAATGCAGCCATGTTTGCAAAAGATGCAGGAGTTATTGTTGATATAGAGATATGGCACAAAAGAATTGGACATGCAAATATGCAAAGGCTGAAATTGATGCAGTCAAAGGAGATCATTCATGAACTACCAAATTTCAAGGTTTCAGAGATGCAAAAGGTATGTGCAGCATGTCAATTTGGTAAACAGTCCAGATCATCATTCCCACATGACAAGCATGTCAGTGAGAATGTGCTAGAAATAGTACATATAATTGTTTGGGTCCTGCAAAGACCACATCTATGGGCCGTTGCAGGTTTTATGTTACTTTCATTGATGACCATACACGGAAAGTGTGGGTATATTTCATGAAAGAGAAAAGTGAGGTGTTCAATCACTTCCAAAATTTCAAAGCTATGGTGGAAAAGCATACAGAAAAGTATATTCAAACATTAAGGTCTGATGGAGGAGGTGAATATATGTCAAAAGTTCAGCAACTTTCTTAAAAGTCATGGAATTCGACATCAGTTTTCATGCAGGTACAAACCACAACAAAATGGCATTGTTGAATGCAAAAATAGACATATTGCAAAAATAGCAAGAGCCTTGATGGATGAGAAGAATATGCCTCATTGTTATTGGGCATAAGCTATGCATACGGTTGTATACATTATGAACAGAACTCCAACTGCTGTTGTACATCAAGTTACACCTAAAGAAATGTTCACAGGTAAAAAGCCAAACTTATCACATATGAAAGTTTTTGGTTGTATTGCATATGTACATGTTCCAAATGAGCTAAGGACGAAGCTTGATCCAAAAACAAAAAAATGTGTCTTCATTGGATACTCCCTTGAGCAAAAGGGATATAAATGTCATAAACCACTCACATGATAGGTGAAGGTGAGCAGAGATGTGGTATTTGATGAAATGTCAAGCTTCTATGTAGATGCCAAACAAGAACTAAATCTTGAACCAAATGACAAAGAAGATGCTGAAAAATCAAGTGCAGAATCTCAAGTTTTGAGTGGACCAGATGCATCACCAAGCAATAGTTCCAACTCAAATCCATGGAGTGGAAGATTGCATGGAAATTTTAGTCTAGCAAATTCATCAAATACATCCAAGAAAGGTAAAGAAAAGCTTTCTGTTGGTAGTAAAACATATGCAGGTTTTGAAGACGTTGATGGAGATTCAAGCAGTTCAGAAAAGAGTCTTGATGAGGAACTTGGATTGTCATCTGTGAAGACTCCACGAGTAAGAAAAGCACATGCAGATGATATAAGGAGAAGTGACCCAGGACCAAGAAGATCTAGGAGGATGCTGAATTCGCTACAATGATTGACGTATAACAGTTATATGGATCATCATTGTGCCTACATGACAAAGGTAGTACAAGATGCTGAACCCTCTTGTTTTGAAGATGCGATTGGAAATGCAGTTTGGAAAAAGGCTATGGATGAGGAGATGGTTGTGCTATGGAAATGATACATGGAAGCTGGTTCCATTATCGCAATAGAAGAAAGCCATAGGCTGTAAGTGGGTTTACAAGGTAAAGCACAATGTTGATGGTAGCATAAGCAGGTACAAAGCACGATTGTTAGCAAAAGGATATGAACTGACATATGGCATTGATTATGAGGAAACATTCAGCCGTGTTGCTAAAATGTCTAATGTCAGAACACTTGTTGCATTAGCTACAACAAAAGGATGGACTTTGCATTAGATGGATGTGAAGAATGCTTTCTTACATGGTGAGTTACAGGAAGAAGTATACATGGACCATCCACAAGGATATGAAGATTCAAAGCATCCAGAATATGTTTCCAGGTTGCAAAAGGCTTTGTATGGGCAGAACCAAGCTCCTCGTGCATGGCATGCAAGGATTGTTGATTACTTAACCACCATTGGGTTTTCTATGTGTGATGCAGATCATTCACTATATGCAAGGAAGGGTGATGATGGGATTACAATTGTGGCTATCTATGTTGATGACTTGATTGTAGGTGGTGATAATGAAGAAGGCATCAAACAGGTAAAGCAACTTCTTATGAAGGAATTTGACATGAAAGGTCTTGGTGTGTTGTGCTACTTCTTGGGCATTGAGTTTATACATACAGAAACAAGTATATGGATGCCGCAAAGGCAATATGCCTTGAATATGCTGCAAAAGTATGGTATGGCTGATTGTAAGCCAATTTCTATGTCATTCGATCAGAATTTGAAGTTGGATACTACATTAGGTGAACCATTGGAAAATGCTACTATGTACATGAAAATTGTGGGAAGTCTTATATATCTCATAATTACAAGGCCTGATTTAAGTTATACTGTTGGACTTGAAAGTCAATTTATGCAGGTTCCCAAGAAGCCACATTTGGATGCTTTGAGGCGCACTCTACGTTATGTGAGTGCTACTTTGGATTATGCATTGTTTTATGAAGCTAGTGTAGATTTGCAAGTTCATGGATACACTGATGCAGATTGGGCTAGTAGCATTCCAAATAGAAGATCTACTAGTGGCTTTCTATTCTCACTTGGGAGTGCAGCTATTGCATGGAGCAGTAAGAAGCAACCCACTGTTGCTTTGTCAGTACAGAGGCTGAGCATAGAGGTGCTGCAATGGAAGCATGTGAGGCATCATGGCTAGAGATGCTACTTGCAAAAGCCTATCACCATCTATTGTGATAATCTCACCATCATGGTGTGGAAGTGCAAAAGCCTATCACCATCTATTGTGATAATCTTAGCAACATAAAATTAGCACGGGACCCTGTTTTTCATGCTAGAACAAAGCATATCAAGGTACATTATGACTTCATCAGACAGAAGGTATTAGTAGGTGATATTGATCTTGCTTATGTGAGAACAGATGAGCAGGTTTCTGATATTTTTACTAAAGCAATTGGAGCAGAGAAGCTGAAGAAGTTTCAGAAGATGCTTGGATTAGAGGACATGGCGTTGAGCTTGAGGGGGAAGTGTTGAGATATCAAGCTCAACATGTGATGATCCAGCATAACATGTATCACTTCTTTCATTTCTGTGACATGTATAGTGGTCACACCGGTATATGTCAGGGACACTTCATTGAGCTTTATAAGATTTATCTACCCAGAGTGATGGCACATTTGTTTCTTGCCAACTCACTCATTCATGGACATTAGGTTTTTCCTTATGTACTGGTCTTTATATGTTGCAGTAGTTGTATTCTTGTTTTTATGTCATTCTTGTACATTCCTTTTTGTGTAATAGAAGAAGAAGAAGAAGATTATTCTTCCTTGCCTCAATCTATGTGTGTGCTTCTCCTTGAGAGTGAGAGTGTGTGTGTGAGCTCTCTTTCTTATCTCCTTCCTCGTGAGACATTGGACTAGAACATCCAATTGTCAAATTCGAGAATGGTGCATACATGGATAAAGAAGGGACAATACACGTAGTCACCAACCAACTAGATACAACAAATGAATTTGGCAATGTGATTCGAGAGACAAACATAGGTGACATAGAGCAAGGGAACTTACGAAGAGAGCCCAAAACTCCACGATGCAAATCAGTCCTGACTAGAGTCATCACTCCAGAGTGGATTCCCCAAGACAATAAGAGCATAGATCTGCTCTTAAACCGAGAGACCGATGAAGCTTTTTGGAGGTATAAGCCTGACCAACCTAATGAAATAGGAGTGCTCACAATCTATGAGTTTAAAGACCCTGATAGCCCAGGCAAAGTGACCTATTTAGACAATACTTCAAAGAGGATCTTTGTGGTCTCAGAGCATGGTAGGCATGCTGTTGAGCCCTGGCAAGGTCGAAACCGGGAAAAGTCAAGATCAAAGTAAAGTCAAGGTCAAAGTGCACGGGTAGTGCACCTTCAATGGTCATAAAAAGAAGACTTTAATTGTCCATTTGGCAATATTGCAAAAGTATTTTATGAAGTCTCTTAAGGTCAAAAGGGTGTTTTTTTAAGTAATGTGGAGGGTCCAGGTGAACCCCTCTTGGGTAAAAAGGTGACAAATTAAAAAGAGAGAAAAGTAAAGGTACGTGAAGCGGCTGGGTATGCACATGTGGGAATAAGGCCACCCAATCAAAATTTTTCTTTTGTCTAAAGTTCCTACAGGACAAAGAAGCAATTCGTTGGCCACCAACTAAAAAGAGAATCTTGGGACATCAAAGGAAGCCCAAGAGTCCATGGCAGTTAGAAGTCACGGGACCGGCGCATTCAAAAGAGGAAAAAGGCTATTCTTGGACACACATATTGAGAGTAAGGAGCAAGAGAGAGCTTCAGAGGAAGCAAGAAAGGAAAGGAAGAGCCACCAGTGTGCGACGACACTGAAGAGTGCAAGAGGTGTCAAGAGGAAGGTGTGCAGAGAAGGCGGGGTTGGATTCCAAGAGTCCCAAGATCTATTGTGTGTGCGCGGCCGAGATACCAATTCCTTAGCTTGGTGGAAGCTTAGTGCAAGGTGTGCACAAGGGAAGCGTGAAGCAAGTGAAGGATTGGTGCAGGAGAGGCCGCTGCCAGAGGACTTGAGATAATTGGTCTTCTGTAATTGACATTCTCTGAAGTTGTATTTAGTCATTGATTGGACTGTATTCAGTCATTGTAATTGTTGCAAGATAATCAATATTCAAGGTTTCCAGGAGTATTCCTTTGCAGAAGTTCTCACTATTGTTCCATTTTCATCATCTCCTTTTTCTCCTACAAACCCTCAAACTCCTTCTTGTCCACGAATCCCCAACAAATTTGGCACGCCCGGTGGGACTTCCAAGGAGATTTGAGCATAGGAGACTATATACTGCCATTGGAGAGCAATATTTCAGGTACATACTTTTATCAAGTGTCTCATTTTAAGTGGACTATGAACAGCTCATGACCGCGACCCGGTCACAAACATTGAGGGTCAAGTGCAAGCAGACGAGAATAAAGACGGTCAGAGGATCATCGAGTCCAATTTCATCAAATTCATCTGTAGGAAGCATGGCAGGACAGGTAGATCTAGAAACCTTACTCTCCAGATTAAACATAAAATTTCCCTCCTTCAGAGGTTTAGCCCATGAGGACCCAGATGAGCACATTCGAAGATTTCTTACATTATGCAAGACTAGAGGTCTAATGGGTAGGGAAGATGCTTTCTTGATACTCTTCCCCGCCACATTGGAAGGTCTGGCAGACAAGTGGTTTAGCCAATTTGCTGAAAATCACTTTACCTCTTGGGATTTGATGAAAGAGGCTTTCAAAAATCAGTTTCAGCATGGCAACACGGCTGAGATCATTATAGAAGAGTTGGAAAACTTGAAATTGGGTCCAGGAGAAAAGTTCCCAGAGTTCGTGACCAGGGCCAAAGCACTAATGGCTAAACTACCGGATCCACCACACGACTTCTTTGTCAAGAAGTGGTTAGCCAAACCTCTACCTGTGGTCATCCAATGCAAAATAAAAGAGTTAGTGCTACCTACTGCCTCTGTTGAGGAGTTCATCAATACGGCCACACGCTTGGAACAGATAAGGCACCAGTATGGTGCAACTTCCTCCCAACCATCATATGGTACAGAACTGGAGGACCCAGTGATCCAGTTAAGAAGGGAACTAGAGGGCTTGAAAAGGAATAAGCCCTACACAGAGGAGGAGACTACTGTAGCTCAGTTGAGAAAAGAGATTGAAGCCCTCAAGCTCCAAAAGGAAGAGGAAGCCCAAGTGGAAGAACTAGCTCAGCTGAGACAGGAGTTGCAAGAACTCAAAGGAGGCGGCATTAAGAACAGACTCTGGTGCTCCATGTGCAGCAAGCAAGGGCACATAGTAAGTGAATGTCCTCTGCTAAATGTGACTTGTCAATTATGCAGGAAGATTGGGCATGAGGCCCATGAATGCCAAGTAAGGGGAATGCCGACAACGACATACTGGACACAAGGAGGACTCTTGCCACCAGCAAATGTAATGGCAACAGCAGCAAACCAAGGTATCAACTATAATCCTAGACCGAGAACTAACTTTGCAAATGGGCCTAGAAGGCCAATTATTTGCTTCAGATGTGGAGAATGCGGACACTACCAATCTAGGTGCACTCTCCCAGAAAATGCTCCTCCTTGCAGGAACTGTCCAGAAGCCAGGGACCATTATACCAATGGATGTCCTAAGAATCAAGCTTCTACTTCCGGACCCCATCTCCAATTGATCTCTGTATACAAGGAGGAAAAATTACCTCAGGTCGATGAACCCTCACCATCTACCAGAGTGGTACAATTAGAATAAATCGAATCTTTTGCAGTACAGACAAGAAGCAAGGGAACAGCAAAAGTGATAGAAAATCAAGACTCGATAATTAAGGAATTGAACAAAGACAGAGTTGCATTTGAGGACAAAGCCACCACAAGTGCAGACACAAACCAAAAGGAATATCTCATAGGCACCAGTGATGCCATTGGGCATGCCTTCAACAGGGCTCAAGAAGAGTTTGGCAAAGCAAATGAAGCTCACTCTCTTAAAGAGTCAGAGGCTTCAAAACTACTCAAGTCAATGAAGAAGGAGGTTAGTATTTTTGAATTAATAAAGATGGATGGGAAATTCAGGTCAGAATTATTGCAGATAATTGATGAGGCTTCTACTACAAGCTTAGTGGCCAAGACTGCTATTTTACATAAAGGGATAATTAGGGGGGAAGCACCCCTTACGGATTATAAAAGTCCTTGGCTTACAATATCAATCAAGGGTCATGAATTTCAAGGTGTTATTGTAGATGGTGGTTCTGGTATTAACTTGATGCCTGAACATACCATGAAAAAGATTGGACTCCACCCTTCAAGACCTGCAAATTTCACGGTTACGCTGGCAGATTAGAGCAAAGTAAGGCCTTTGGGGGTAATCCCAAAAGTTCCACTTGAAGTACAAGGTAATCTATTCATTCTGGATTTTGTGGTTTTAAGATTTCCCCAGGTTGAAGGAGGATTTCCTCTCTTAATTGGAAGACCTTGGCTGAGGCATGCCAGTGTCATTCATGATTGGGGTAAGGACACTATGTGGGTACAAAAGAAAGGGCAGGAGCTGACACAAACTCATTTAGAAGAAGGCCCAGACAATCAAGGAAACAATAGTATGATGCAAACAGTGAGCATTTGCATGGAAACAGAAGCGGAGGATCAACCCCAAATAGATTTTGAGGAAGAAGAGGATATTCTAAGTTGGCTCCAAGCAGGCAACTCTTCCTCTTGTTTTGGAATTTTTCTTGATAATCCTGGCACGACTGAAGATTATGATGAAGACAAGGAAAAGGTCCAGGTTGATGGATTGGGAGAGCCCATCACTGACCACAGAAGGGGCAGGAAGATACCCCTCAAACACAAATTAGAGGAGGATGTGTCAACCACAGATAACGAAGTTTCTAAAGCTAAAAACAAGGTAAAAAATGCTGAGGTTGAATATTCTTTCCCAATTCAAGAAATCCCTGCAGGATGGATGCAGGACAAGGAGGAACACATCGAAGTCCAAAATACACCTGCTTATGAAGCAATGCACGAAAAGCTAGTAGAAGAAGACAAGGAAGCAGATGCACAGGGAGATAATATGGTAACAAGAAATCCGGTCCAAGAAATACACTTAGGCACTCAAAACAATAATCAACCAGTTCTGGTGGCCACTTGGTTGTGGAGCCACCCAGAGCTCCTGGAAAAGGTAAAATCATTCTTGACCCAATATGCAGATGTTTTTGCCTGGCATTATAAAGACTTAGAAGGAGTGCCTGCATCTTATGGAGAGCACAGAATCCCTCTGGTTGATGGAGCTAGACCCATCAGAGGAAGGAGCTATAGACTTAATCCAAAGTATGCCGAAGCCGTCTATGTGGAAATCCAAAAGATGGAGGATGCAGGAATCATCATTCCTGTGGAGCACTCAGAGTGGCTCTTACCTATGGTTGTAGTACCGAAGAAGAATACCAATAAAATCATAATTTGTGTTGACTTTAGAGCTCTCAACAAGGTGACCATTCTAGATGGGTTCCCTATGCCTTTTGCAGAACAGGTCATTGAAGAAGTGGCTGGGCATGCATTATATAGTTTTATGGATGGATTCAGTGGCTATAATCAAATATCAATACATCCAGAGGATCGTGAAAAGACTGCTTTTATCACACCTTGGGGAACATATGTGTATGTAAAAATGCCATTTGGGCTCAGAAATGCTCCAGCCACCTTTAACAGAACGGTCAATCTCATTTTTGGCCCCCTATTGCTGGAATCACTTAGAATCTTCATGGATGACTTCTCTTCGTTTTCAGGATCTCACAAGGAAACTCATCTAGATTGTTTGGACCAGCACTTGAGGCAGCTGCAGAATATTTTCCAAAGATGCAGAGAAACTAAGTTAAAGCTCAATCCAAATAAATGTCATTTCCTTGTGACAGAAGGAACCCTTTTAGGACATGTGGTGTCGGCTAAAGGTATGGCCCCAGATCCTGACAAAATTCTTTCTATATTAAAGTTACCTAAACCTAAATCTCCTAAAGAGATCCAGAGTTTCTTGGGGCATACCGGTTATCATAGAAGGTTTATAAAAATGTATGCAGAGATAGCTAGACCTCTGACTAGACTTACAGGTAAGGAATTACCTTTTAAATGGGAAGAAGAGGAGGAAAAAGCATATCAGACATTACGGTCAAGGTTGGTGTGTGCTCCTATCTTGGTCACACCGGAGTGGTCAAAAATCTTTCATATACATGTCGATGCCAGTGCATATGCAGTGGGGGCAGTTCTGACTCAACCCAGTGAAGAATTTAAAATGGACAGGCCAATTCAATATGCCAGTAGAATCTTGACCAAGGCTGGAAGGAATTACAATACTACTGAAAGGGAAGCACTAGCAATGGTCTTTGCCGTCCAAAAATTCCGTCATTACTTACTGGGGGTAAAATTTATTATTATATCAGATCACCAACCACTAAAATACCTCCTCAATAAACCCCAGGCCACCGGTAGAATATGGAGGTGGCTATTGTTGTTCCAAGAGTTTGATTTCTCTGTCGTCCATAAACCAAGAAAAGACAATGTTATGGCGGATCACTTATCCAGAATAAATATGATGAATCAATCTAGTGGAATCAATGATGACTTTCCAGATGCTCATCTGTTTGCTGTAAAAGCTCAAGGCTGGTATTACGACATTAAAAATTTCATTAAAACTGGATTGTATCCAGAAAAGGCTAGTGCTGTACAAAAGAAGAACCTGCTAATCAAGAGTAGACCATATACCTTCATCACAGATAAATTGTACAGACAGGGCAAAGATGACCGGTTCAGGAAGTGTTTGGAAGAAGAAGAAGTGAGGGAAGTCCTTCACTCTGCACATGAAGGTACAGGTGGTGGGCACCTCCCAGGACATATTATGAGTCAGAGAATACTGGATGCGGGTCTATGGTGGCCTACACTATTTAGGGATGCAGATGAATGGGGAAAAGCATGTGACATTTGCCAGAGGTGTGGACCTAAGCCAACAAAGCAGAGACATAAACCCTTGGTTATTTCCACCTCCTGGCAACCATTTGAGAAGTGGGGGTTAGATTTTGTAGGGCCAATCTACCCTCCCGCATTTCCAAAAAGAGAAAAATATCTCCTGATAGCTACTGATTATGCCACAAAGTGGGCTGAAGCTATTGCCTCCTTCGATTGCACGGCCCAAACTGTTGCTGATTTCATTTATAGTAACATCATTTGCAGGTTTGGTTGTCCACTTGAAATTTGTACTGATCAAGGTACCCATTTTGTCAATAAAGTCCTGCAAGAAATCTTCAACAGGTATAGAATTCTTCATAGGACCTCTTGTGCTTACTATCCACGAGCAAATGGACAGACTGAGTCGACAAATAAGGTTTTAATTGCAATGTTAAGAAAGGAGTGTATGTTGCAACCCACTTCATGGGGCATTGCGTACCTAGGTACACTTTGGGCATACAGGCTAGCCTACAAAGAGGCCACTGGCTATTCCCCATTCCAACTGGTCTATGGCATCTTACCTATCGAGCCCTTTGAATTTTTACATGGATCGCCTAAGATAGCATTTATGCAGGGAAAGAAGGATTGTGATGTCTCTCAGAGGCTAGGAGCACTACATAAAGTGGAGGAGATTCGTCTACTAGCGACCAAACAATTGATACAGACTCAGATGAAACGGAAAGAGGCACATGATCGACATCTGTGGAAAAACAACATTGAAGCAGGCATGTTAGTTCTACTCCATAAACCTAACCCTCATACGACTGCAAAAGGAAAATGGATCCCTCATTGGGAAGGACCTTTTCGAGTTCTGAAAATATTGCAATGGGGTGCTGTGCAATTGGAAACACTGGATGGCGACACCCTACCCTTGGTAAACATCTCCAGACTCAAGGGGTACCACCAAAAGTCATAACCTTTGCCTTTTCATTTATTTTTTGTTTCCTATTTGTTTGGATTGCTTTAATAGGTAGCAATAATATGCAAAATGCCCACGGATTTTGAGGTGCCAATTTTCTTTTCCTGTTGTTATTTCATCAATTTAACAATTAAAATTCATGGTTAAATAAAAATTAGGCGTCTAGTTTTGATGGCTCCTATGTTTGCAAAATCACTTTCAATAAGGCCCTTTACTTTATTAATCTCTTGAATGGAGGTTATTAAAGGTTGCTCCTCCACCCTTTTGGAAACTCTTTTAAGCAAATCCATCCCTTCCTGTGACGTGATCCCTCATTCCAACTAGCTATATAATAGGCCTTCTCCTTCACATTGCTTCCCCAGCATCCGTGCACTGTATCATCATCAACCTCAGGCCATATGAATGTGCATTACAATAATCAGATCGAGGTTTACACGTCCATCCTGGAAAAGAAAAGGATTAGAGTAGAACACACCTCCCCCTCACCATCGAGCTCCACCGTCGCCACTCCAATTACCACCACCCCATCCCTTCCCTCCCCCCCTCAAATCCTCCATCTCAACCGCCCAACACTCTCCTCCACCTCCAATTCCCCCCACCAGAGAGCCCATCATCCTCCTCATCCAATCCATCCCCCCGGCCACAACAACATCCCCCTCCCTCTTCACCCGCAGACAACACTACGTTCCCTCCCCGCCCCCTCCATCCTCCCCCACGGTCCTCCCTCTCCGCCCTCCCTCCATCCTCTACCGCGGTCCCTCCATCTTCCCGCAGCCCAGCCCTCTCCTCTCCGCTCCCCCTCCCTCCTCCCCTCGGCCCAATCCTCTCCTCTCCGCCCCCTTCCTCCTTCCCCAGGTCCTCCCTCTCCGCCCCCTCCACCCTCCCCAAACCCAACCATCTCTGCCCCTTTCCCTCCTCCCCCTCGGCCCAATCCTCTCCTCTCCGCCCCCCTTTCATCCTTCCCCAGGTCCTCCCTCTCCGCCCCCTCCACCCTCCCCAAGCCCAACCATCTCCGCCCCTCCTCCATCCGTTCCGCTACATACCATCCCTCCGCAGCTCCCCTCCCTCATCCCTACTTCCGCCTACCTTCCCCCTCCTCCCGCCGACCGCCACGCCCCGACCCACTGGAGCCGCCCGCCGCCGCCTCCGACTCCGCAGCCGCCGCTCCGCATTAGCCCGCCCCGCCTTCGCCGACCTCCGTTGGAGCCCGCCGCCGCCTCTGCCGACCTCCGCTGGAGCCACCCCGCCTGAGCCACCCCGCCTCCGCCCCGCCGGTCCGCCATCCGCCTCCGCAGTCCCGACTCCGCCCCCGCCTCCGCCGACCTCCGCTGGAGCCACACGCTGGAGCCACCCCGCCTCCGCCCCGCCGGTCCGCCTCCACCATCCGCTCCTCCATCCCACCTTCCATAGCACCCGCCTCCACCATCCTCCTCCGCCCTCCGCCCCTACTCCTCCGCCAGTGCCCCGCCCAGCCTCCAACCCCCTTCCGCCACCCGCCAGCAACCCTACCTCCGCACCCACCCGCCAACCCCAATCCCCACAACCCCCCAAACACCCCATCCTCCGCCCTCACCCGCCCCACACCCCCCTCCGCCCTCACCCGCCCCACACCCCCCCTCGTCCGCTGGTGAACCCCCGCCTCCCGCCTCGCACTTGCCGCCCCTCATCCATCCTCCGCAGCATCCGCTGGTGCCCCCCGCCACCCCGCCTCCGCTTACTTCCGCCCCGCCGCCTCGCCTCCGCCTCCCTCAGCCTCCCTCCGCCCCGGTACCCGTCCCTCCTCCACCTTCCCCTCCTCCACCCTCCGCAGGCATCGCCTCCGCCCGACCACTCCCATCCTCCGCAGAACTCCGCCAATGCCACCCGTCTCCGCCCGTGCCGCCCCTCCTCCACCCTCCGCAAGTATCGGACACCTCCGCCACGCCGTACCGCCCAGTCCCGCCGTCACCCTCCCTCCGCCCCTCCGTCGATTCTACATCTAACCTCCCCCGCGGTCACCTCTCCACTACCGGCCTACTATAACCCCGCCGAGTTCCGCCACCTCCTCCGCCCCGCCGCCCCGCAGCTCCGCCCTCTTCCGCCCCGCCGCTACGCCATATTCCTCCGCCCCGCCTCATCGCTCCACAACCCCCCTCCTCATCACACCTCTCCTCTACCCTCCTCCTCGATCCACAATCCACCCCCTCCGCCACTGCGTCATCTCCATCCGCAACCGGCAGAACAATCCACTCCCTCCACCATTGTCCGCCCGCACCCCAAACCATCCACAACCCCCGCAAACATCTACCCTCAATTGCATTGTAAGTCCCCTCATCTCCACCCCTCAATCCCCTAAGCCACACTCTCCTCCGCTTCCCCTCCACTTCCCCCTTAATCCCAAGAACCAAAAAGGGTTTCTATGGATGTTCCTAACCCGCAGGACGATCATTCGAATTTCACACCTTCGGCGTTCCAACCAACAAATCCTAATTCAACCAATCCACATCCTAATTCTACCAATCCAAATTACAATGCGTCAGCGTCTGCTCCACAGTCCCGCACCCAAACCCTTCCCACCCTCGTCTACCCAGTCCCCACAGTGCCCGCCTCTCTTACCCCAACGTTTCCTCCATCCACCATATCCCCTTATCCCACAGCAGATGCCTCGACTTCCGCCATTCATCCTCCCCTTCTCCATATTCCTACTTATTCCATTCGTTCCGATTCCACAGACATTTATTCGCCACCTTCGATCCCTCGCCCCCCTTCACCTTCTCCCTCTCCTTCTGCTTCTCATACTTCGATACCTACTTCCCCTTCAGGCGATTATATGCGCCTTTTTCTCCCCACTGATTTAAATCTCCACATTCTTATTCACTTATCTCTCCCCCCAATTGACCTCCGCAATCTTTTTTCGGTCAAAAATCTTCAGTATGCAGGTCTTTTAGGCTTGGCGAACGTTTTGTTCCAGGACCCCTCCAACCTTAATGATGTCTATGAAGCTCTTCGGCTGTTCCCCAATTTTCGCACCGGCACTCTCCACATCTCTGACATTGCCGCCAGTATAGGCTCCTCCCTCATCAACTTCGACATCCCTCCACTCTTATATTCGGGAGTGTCACCTGCGGAAACAATTGCTTTTTGTAAAGAGCGCTTTGAGAACCAAGCCCGTTTTTCCATCCGCATGCAAGCAATTCTGACTTCATTTATCTTCTTCTTTTTACTTAGAAGCCCCACCGCTGCGCTTCCCCTTTCAGACATTTGTATTGCAGATCCACTGTACTGCTTCCTAACTAGCCGCCCCTACCCTTACGCCGCCCTCCTCTATAGTTCCTTGAGCGTGCGCTCCCGTAGACTCCGTGAGGCTATCCCTCACCGATCTCGTGCCTTTAACATATATTCTACTACACTCCTGGCTTGGGTATCTCAAATCCCTGCGCAATTGGCTAATCCTTCCGCTCTACCCCAATCCCCTCATCTCCTTGTTAGCAACCAGCTTCAAGATCCCACTATCCCTTCCATATCCCGGCCTTCCCCCTCCCCTTCACTCTCCACTGGCTCAACATCCGCTTCAACCCAACCCTCTGCACCCCCGGATATCCCTCCACTTAATCCAACGTCTCCTTCCCCTATCCTCACCACATCTCCTGCCACGGCCACCATTCATCCTCTTGCTCCTGTTCCCCCATATAGCTCTTCTTCATTCCGCCCACTCATTCAAACCCAGCTGAACCCGCACAACCCCACCTGTACTCCCCCACGTCCCCCTGTTTCCCAATTTCCAACTCCAAGTAATGCACCACCCACCCTACCCCATCATTCCAATCTTCATTCCACACCCGGTCCCTCTCCCATTCCCACCGATTCTCCAACTCCGCCTGTAGAACCTGTTCCTCCATCTGATACCCAGTCTGAACCCTCCTTTTTCCTATTACTTCGCGAAGCCAGTAACATTGCTCAAGGAAGTGCTGACGCTTCGAAGTTGTCCCTGGATTCCATTTCTGCTGCAGCCAGCATTCATCAACAATATATTTCGACTATAGACAACATAAATCGCATGGCCACCTCACAGTGGCAATCTCTCACTGAATCAGCCCGCTTGCTCAAGGAGGAGCGAGATAGGTATCGAGACATTGCGGATTCTGCGCTCCAGACTTTAGAGGATCTTCAAACTCGTTTCCAATTAGGTTTATGTGATAATGCAGCGTGTCGGCGTATCAAGCGCGAACGGGACCATCTTCGCAATTGCCTTAGTTCTGTCCAACACATTATAGAGCAAGCTTCCGTTCCCCTCCCATCTTCACCTCAGCCACCTCCTCAATAATCTCAGTCCCAATTTTAATAATTTGCTGGCCACACTTCAATAAATTAATTGGCTTCAGCTTTAGTTCTAGCTTCCCAATAACCATATCCTCCTTCTGATTATGTTAACATCAGGATTCAATAATCATGGGATATTGCTTCTCATTTTCTTTAGTGAATCAATAAAAGTACTCTTTCTCCCTTTTTCGGCTTTATTTCCTCTCTGTTCCTATAATTGTTCAATTTTGTTCTTTTTCAATTTTGTTCTTAAGCTGTTCTTGTATCAAGTGTTGTTGTCTCTCCGGGTCGGAGAGTCCTTTAGGTGGTGGGCATCTGTTGAGCCCTGGCAAGGTCGAAACCGGGAAAAGTCAAGATCAAAGTAAAGTCAAGGGTCAAAGTGCACGGGTAGTGCACCTTCAATGGTCATAAAAAGAAGACTTTAATTGTTCATTTGGCAATATTGCAAAAGTATTTTATGAAGTCTCTTAAGGTCAAAAGGGTGTTTTTTTAAGTAATGTGGAGGGTCCAGGTGAACCCCTCTTGGGTACAAAGGTGACAAATTAAAAAGAGAGAAAAGTAAAGGTACGTGAAGCGGCTGGGTATGCACATGTGGGAATAAGGCCACCCAATCAAAATTTTTCTTTTGTCTAAAGTTCCTACAGGACAAAGAAGCAATTCGTTGGCCGCCAACTAAAAAGAGAATCTTGGGACATCAAAGGAAGCCCAAGAGTCCATGGCAGTTAGAAGTCACGGGACCGGCGCATTCAAAAGAGGAAAAAGGCTATTCTTGGACACACATATTGAGAGTAAGGAGCAAGAGAGAGCTTCAGAGGAAGCAAGAAAGGAAAGGAAGAGCCACCAGTGTGTGACGACACTGAAGAGTGCAAGAGGTGTCAAGAGGAAGGTGTGCAGAGAAGGCGGGGTTGGATTCCAAGAGTCCCAAGATCTATTGTGTGTGCGCGGCCGAGATACCAATTCCTTAGCTTGGTGGAAGCTTAGTGCAAGGTGTGCACAAGGGAAGCGTGAAGCAAGTGAAGGATTGGTGCAGGAGAGGCCGCTGCCAGAGGACTTGAGATAATTGGTCTTCTGTAATTGACATTCTCTGAAGTTGTATTTAGTCATTGATTGGACTGTATTCAGTCATTGTAATTGTTGCAAGATAATCAATATTCAAGGTTTCCAGGAGTATTCCTTTGCAGAAGTTCTCACTATTGTTCCATTTTCATCATCTCCTTTTTCTCCTACAAACCCTCAAACTCCTTCTTGTCCACGAATCCCCAACACATGCCTACACTTGAAAGGGTGAATTTGTTTTCCCCCAGCCAAGACCTAATGCCTCTTATGGTCACCAAGGAGGTGGAAGATCCCAATCTCATGGAGCTCAAAGGGACAGGAGTAGAGATAGGCCAAAAGTAAGCTGTGCTAATCCACTAGGAAGAGAAAGAACGAGAACTGAGGCTGATAGAATGGAAAATGAGAGACATAGAGACCCAAGAAATGTAGATGAATTCCCTCTACCAAGGCCTAGAGAACACACTAGGACCTTGAGGCCTACACAATTGGTTAAGTCCATGAAGAATTGTTTTGATGGCATAGGAGACCCGTATGACCATGTAGTAGAGTTTAGGCAAGCTTTTAGAGCTGAACAAGTTGATGACTTGTTCACTCAATACAATGCTTTTGGCCTAACTCTCAAGAACACCGCATTGACTTGGTTTCAACCGCTTCACCAAGGTCAATTCAGAAATATTGATCAATGTACCATTTTGTGTGTTAATGGCACATTTAACGTAGTGATCAAGCATCATACCAAGAAAGTGCCAAATTTTGCAACCCACTTCGCCCTGGAGGACATTCCTGAGAGTGCCACACAAGGCACCATCTTCCAACCTACATGGAGGATACGATTACTAGAAACCTACCTGGAGATGGTGCGCACCTGGAACAACATGCCTTTGTATATCAAGTATAACACATGCTATTGCCTTGTCTTTCGACAACGATCGTGGCCGGAATTTGCTCACACAGTAAAGAATGTCAAAGGGTGTGACAAATGTCTCAACTATGTATATTTGGCACCGGCACGTGGTACTACAACAATTTCATATATGATTTCCATCATTAGGCATTGGAGCATTAGATTCAAGAACGTACTAGATGTAATGGCACATATGTGCCTCAAAATATTTGAACTCATGCTTAACATATTCCGTACATTCAAAAATGTTAAAGAGCCTCACCTCTTGGCCCTAGGCAAGGAAACCTCGATCTAGTCTATGATATGAGCACCACCCCATCCATAAATGTTGTATATGCGTGGCATGCTCGTGTCAAATATCTACCAACATGCTTCAAACAGACATTCAAAGAAATGTTTGTCACAGGGTTTTGGGAGTATCACTTAGAAACCTTCATTCCCAGAGCCTCTCATCTGTTACACTTATTTGCTGTGGAGCAAGCCCTACACTCAGACAAGCTACATATGCCACATCCGGAGGTACCTGGACCAGTAGATTGGGACACTTTACTCACAGATCTAGCAAGAAGACTGAGGCTCGAGGAACATCAGTTGGCCATAGATGTGGTCGAATATTACATCAAACGCACAACTAAGCAAGGGTCTGTCAGAGTCGATAGAGGCGAGAAAGGGGGGAGTGTTGGCAGTAGTCAGGGCATTCAAGGACTTACAAGACAGAGAAACCAACAGAAAAAGTCAGAGCAGAGAGAGGAACCAAGTAGGCAAAGCAGTCAACACAGATCCGACAAGTAGGCCATATAATTTTTCATGAAGAAATATTTCCCAAATAATGATTTTAGTCACTACACACCATTATAAATACCATTTTTGATTGTTCCTACTCCATTTTGTGCAAGCCCGAGAGTCGTCGAGCTTGAGGATATTAGAAGTATTTATGTACCAATTTTCATAATTTTTAGAGCTCATTTGAGCCTCCAAAATAGCCTAGGAACATAATTTTTAACTAGGCCGGACACTAGGTCTGGACAGGGCCACTAACTAGTCAAAAACTATAAAAGCAGCTAGAGAGCTCATTTTTTAGGAGAACAATTTATAGTTTGAACTAAGAAGAGCTCTTGTAATTGTCTTTTGATCTTAATTAGAGCTTCCATTGTTTCACTCCTTGTTCTTACCTATGTGCACGTGTGTGTATGTGTGTGCATGCTTGTGTGCTTCTCCATCACCACTTGTGCACATCACTTACTCGAGGTCTTCATACCATCCTCATGACTTCCCAGATTGACATTAAAGGAGGTGCTACTCACCACTGAGCTACAATTCCTGGAAAGATCATCCATGAAAGTCATGAAGTAAAGATAGTTCCCAAAAGAAGGTGTCTGCATAGGACCACAAACATCACTGTGAACAAGTTGTGATTTTTGAGTAGCTCGAACTGAACCATCTTTTGGGAATGATGCACGCTGCATTTTGCCCAAAATGCAACCTTCACAAACATGTTTACCAGGTGCGTCAAGTTTGAGGAAAGAGGACACCATTTCAGATTTCTGTAGGCATAGCAAACTAGCAAAATTCACATGATCAAAGCATGCATGCCAATGCTTTGCATCTGACATAGCCTAAGAATCATTCACAGATCTATCATAGTCTATGAGCTTATACAGCCCACAACATAAAATGTTAGAAGTAATAATCATGTTGCCATTTGCCAGATCATGAACTGTACATCTATCATCAACAAATTCCACAACAAAGCCAATCTTGGCTAAAGCTGAAACTGATAATAGATTCTTCTTGATCCTTGGCACAAATAGAGCATCTGACAATGTGAAAGAACTACCATCAACAGTAGTCAGAATGATCTTACCAACTCCCATGATAGGATAAGAGGAGTTGTTGGTGCATGTGACAGTATTCCCTATAGGAGCAGGCTCAAGTGAAGTGAAGAAACTGCACTATGAGGTAATATGTTTGGTTGCCCCACTATCAAAGTAACAAACATCTGATTCGACTACAGATATACAATGTCCAGGAGATGATGGGTCAAAACTGCAAATAGTAGTAAACGCTCATTCTTCATTCTACACTAGATTTGCTGACTCTGTTTTCGGTATAGAGGCCTCCACAACAACCATTCCAACCTTTCTTTTTTCTTTGCCTCTTTTGTAGCTAGTTTTGGACAATTCTTTATGACATGATCATTTGCTTTACACTACTTGCAAAACAATTTCTGCTTTTCTGTTTTCTTGTCGTCTCTGTCATCTTTCTTTGATTGTGCAGAATTAGCAGATTTCTGATTACTAGTAGATGAGCTCCATGTACCTTTGCCATTTTGACTAGCGGGGAAAGCTTATCTCCAACATGCATAATGGACCTATTCTGCCTAGACTAATCTTCCTACAACAGAACAGAGAGTAACTCCTCAAATGTTAAGGCATTTGGATTGCCTTCCATCATCAAATGAAGAGTAGAAGCAAAACTTTGATATGAATCGAGAAGACCATTTAGAACAGTCTACACAAGTGAACTATAAGGTAAGACTTCACAAGCAGAAATCAATTGTTCCTTCAAATCTTTGATCTTTGTCAGAAAACTATCCATAGAATCTCCTTCATTCATGTGCTCACTCTCCAAGTGTTTTCAGAGGTAAGCAACATGAGCCTCATTCCTTGCCTGGTATAAAGTGGTATGTGTATCCCAAGCACCCTTAGCTATTTTGCAAGAGAGAATGTGAGGAATAATGGCATGAAGTATTTCGATGGCGATGCACCGCGCTGCACTCTCCTTCTCAAGAGCTCCACGACGATATGCTCGGAGTTCAAAACCGAGCTCCTGACGCCGCACACAGTACTCCGCACAGAGGCTGTAGAATACGCAGAAAACACAGTACACAAGGAGCACGAAGACAGACTTCTTAGGTCTTACAAATGCGGTTGAACTTACAGTCTGTGACTGACCAGGCCACTATATGTTTTATTAAAGAACATATACAAAGAAGTGTCTGATGGCCATTTGGCCTTTCACATGGACACTAACGGTAACAATCTCCCACTAAAGGCCAATATGGCCAGAGTAACTATGGGAGAAAAAAGAAAGAATGATAAAGAATACCTGAGTGTAAGTATACAAACTATACCTCCCACCTGATGGGCATGTTACACAGTATACAAGCGACTGCGTAAGATCAAGAATCAAGTAACCCCCATCAAGTGACAACAGTGTCGAAAGTTATCCTGTGGTAGAGCTTTAGTCAAAGCATTTGCAGCATTATCTCGAGTGTGAACCTTCTCAAGAATAATGCTCTCAGTGGCTAAGCAATCTCTAATGAAGTGATACCTCACCTCAATATGCTTGGTCTTTGCGTGATAGACCGGATTCTTAGCCAAAGCAATGGCACTCTGACTATCACTGAGCAAGTGAGGTACATGCTGAGGCAAACCCATATCACAAGCAAGACGAGAAAGCCACAATGCTTCCTTACATGCCTCACTTGCTGCAACATACTCTGCTTCTGTGGTGGAAACAGCTGTACATTCTTGAAGACGAGATCTCCAAGAGATAGCACCTCCAGCAAAATGAAAAATGTACCCTGATGTAGACTTACGATTGTCTACACAACCAGCATAGTCAGAATCTGTGTAACCAATAATGGATGCTTTCCCTCTACCTAAGCATAGACACTTTTCCTTAGTGCCACTCAGATATCTCAAAATCATTTTGACCGCTTCCCAATGTTTCTTGCCAGGATTAGACATATATCTGCTCACAACTCCCACTGCAAATGCAATGTCTGGTCTCATAGCTACCATAGCATACATGAGACTACCAACAGCAGACTGATAGGGAATTTTGGTCATGAATTCCTTTTGCTCATCTGATTTGGGGCAATCATCCTTGCTCAATTTCACATATGTGGGTAAAGGTGTACTCAATGCCTTTCCACCCTGCATATTGAATCGGTGAAGTACTTTGGATATGTACTCACTTTGAGACAAGTATATGCATCTTTTACTCCTATCACGAGTAATGCGCATGCCAAGAATATGTTTGGCATCCCCCAAATCCTTCGTATCAAATGTCTGACTCAACTTCTTTTTGAGAATTGACAAATCATAAGAGGACTTCCCAGCAATCAACATATCATCAACGTAAAGTATCAAGCATATCAAGCTACCATCAGAACATCTCTTTGTGTAGAGACAATGATCCTCATTGCTCCGAGAATAGCCTTGGGACTTCATAAAAGCATCAAACTTTTGGTACCATTGTCTAGGAGACTGTTTAAGTCCATACAAGCTCTTCTTGAGCTTACAAACTAGACTTTCCTTGCCAGGAACTACATAACCCTCTGGTTGTTCCATATAGATCTCATCTGTAAGATCTCCATGCAAGAAAGCTGTTTTCACATCCATTTGGACTAGCTCTAAGTCCTCCATTGCAACGAATCCAAGCAACATGCGCAAAGTAGTCATCTTGACCACTGGAGAGAAGATTTCCTCAAAATCAACACCATGTTGTTGCTTAAAACCCTTTGCAACAAGTCGTGCTTTATATTTTGGAGAAGCACTATCTGATGTGAATTTCAGCTTATATACCCATTTACATGGTAAAGCTTTCTTGCCCTTTGGCAAAGGTACTAGGTCCCAAGTACCATTCTTGTGAATAGAATCCAACTCACTCTTCATGGCACGCTCCCACTTGACATGATCCTCTGTCTGCATAGCCTCTTTGTAGCAAGAGGGCTCATCGGCATCTGTTAGCATAACAAAATCTAAACCTGGAACATATCTATCAGGTGGATATGAGACACGTGCAGAACGTCTCAATGGTTGCTGAACAGGAACATGTGCAGACTGATCTGAATGGACATTCTCTTGAACATCCCTATGTGCAGCATTTTTATGCATGCTAACCGGAGGACTAGTATCCTCAAACACCACTCTTCTCACTTCAACCTCCTTAATCGGCTGTTTATGCATCTTAGACTCATTAAAAATGACATCACTACTTCTGATCACTGACCGTGTTTCAGGATCCCATAAGCGATATCCAAATTGTCCTTCTCGAACATATCTAAGAAAAATGCATTTCTTTGACTTATGGTCCAACTTCTGTCTAAGATTCTTGGGTATATGAACATATGCTTCACACCCAAAAACTCAAAGATGATCATAATATGGTGGTTTCCTTGTCCATAACTCTTGTGCCACTTTCAGACCTTTGGCAGTATTGGGTGAAAGGTTAATCACATGAACTGCAGTCAATACTACTTCTGCCCAAAAACCTTGTGAGAGGTTTGCATGATGCAACATAGAGACTACTCTATCTTGAATAGTTCTATTCATCCTCTCAGCTACACCATTCTGTAATGGGGTATAAGGAGCTGTAAACTCTCTACGAATCCCTCTACACTGACAGAAAAGGCTGAATTCATGTGAGGCATACTCACCCCCATTATCTGAACGTAAAGCCTTAAGCTTAGTTCCTTTTTCAGTCTCAACTGAAGCAAGCCATTTTCTAAAAGTAGGGAATACATCATCCTTCGATTTGATAGGATATACCCAGACTTTTCTAGTAGCATCATCTATGAAAGTGACAAAGTAAAGAGAACCACCTAAGGACCTAGTGGGCATAGGACCACACACATCTGTATGAACAAGATCTAAAGGCTGAATTGAAGAGTCAATGTGCGTTTTATGCACATTTCTGGTTTGCTTTCCATATTGACAATGCTCACAAAATGAAAAATCAGAGAAAGATAACACAGGTAAGTAGCCAGAACGAGAAAGATTTTCCATTCCACTACGAGATATATGGCCCAAACGACCATGCCAAATACAAGCCATAGGCTGTTCAGTAACAGCTAACAAGTGTTCTTTCTATGATACAAATAAAGGGTAAAGTGAGCCAACTTTCCTTCCTTTTTCAATAACCATATTGCCCTTTGATATACGAAAGGACTGAGCATAGAAGACCACCTTGTAACCAAGGTCATCAAGTTGACCAACTGACATCAAACTGCGTGATAACTGAGGTACATGGCGTACATTATGCATAGTAAATTTTGAACCGTCAATGAACTGCACAACTACATCTCCAATCCCCACAACATCACACTGGTAAGAGTCACCAAGTCTCACGGTGCCAAGAGACTTTGCTGCATAATTAGAGAACCATTCTCTATGTGGTGTCACATGGAAAGAAGCACCAGAATCTAGCAGCCAGGTGTGGGAAAGAGAATCAGCCATAAGTGCCTCAGATGGCACAGTACTTTTGTCAACACATCAGCATCATCAGAAATAGCATTAATTTCTTCAATCTTCACAGTCGAAGTAGATGGTGCAGGTAACTGTTTAACATGCCCATCAACATTCTATCCTTTACCTTTAGCATTCTTTAATGCATAACAGTCTTTCTTCATGTGTCCTTTCTTATGACAATAATGGCATTCAATATCCCTCTTCCTTGATTTACTTCTGCTCTTATTCCGTTGACCATTCTTTTCCTTGTTCTTGCTCCTGCCACGTTGTTGATTCTTTCCTTGGTAAGAATCACGAACATTATATGCATCTCCACTCTGAGTGCCAACCATAGATTTTCTACGAATCTCCTCACTCAAGAGTGCTCCACATATGTCATCATAGACGAGTTTACCACCTGGTGCACTATTGCTAATAGCTGTGCAAAATGTATCCCATGATGATGGCAGGGTGCATAACAACAATACTGCTTTCATTTCATTGTCCATATCCATTTTCTGAGCCTGTAACTGGGAGAATATGGCATCAAACTCATTTAGATGAGCAGCAACACTATCTGTGTCCTTCATACGAAGGTCGTATAATTTTCTCATCAGATATACTTTATTTGATGCCGTCTCTTTTTCATATGTATTGCATAACTTCTTCCAAAGCTCCTCTGCACTTTCACAGTCTAATACTGTAAAGTAAACATTGTCTGCCAGGTGCAAGCGAATGGTAGACCTGGCCATTTCATCTAACTCATCCCAATCATCTTCATCCATGTCAGCAGGCTTCTTTGAAATCCCATTTACTGGCTTCCATTGCCTTCTTTGAATCAACACATCTTTAATCTGATTCTTCCATAGAGCAAAGTTTGTGCCATCAAATTTTCGGATCTCAAAATGGTCTTTGCCCTGCAAGTTATAGCTCCTCCTCGGAACGCTAGCACTAGACCCTGATCCACCGAATGTGCCTGAGACCTCTGATGCCATGATCGTAGAGAACTGAATAGAATGATAATGGAGCTAGAAGAGTCCAAACACCAACAAATAAGTGTATCAAGGAGTAAATCGACCACTATATAATTGACTAAACCAGAAATCTGGAAAAATTTTGCCAGAGTATCCTCTGCAAAATTAGCATATGACCAGTGTCAAAGTATCATAAAACTGCAAGTATTGACATGTCTACCTGCATAGTGAATCACTGACTCCACTGCATATAATCAGTTACCCAATAGAAGCCAACTAGGCTTATCGAGCACCTATGAACAACTATCATACATCTCCTATGGCGAGGCTGGGTAAGTCTTCCACCTGCATCACCGAAGAGACCTCGACATCTGGGTGTCTCCCAATTAAGAAAACCTCACCACGACCCTCTTTATCAAACGTAAAAGGCTTTATGCAAAGAACGTAACCGCTATATCAATGCCCACATGGACGTACATAAGCGGTATCCACAGAAGCGTACATGGTGTGTATGTGCTCAATATATGCAGTAAAATGACACTAAAAGGCTGAATACACAGCCCAAAAACTAGCCAATAACACCTGCAAGTGTCTGTCAACTCTGATGTTTTAGGCTTTAAAAACTTGCATAAATTTGCAGCAACTGCTCCCACCAAAACTGAAAACCCCTCAAGAAATCTGTAGTTTTACGAGTGTGGCTGAAAATACAGCCCCAAAGGTTGATATTTATTGTCTGAGAAGTACAAGGAACACTCTTCTTGATGTTCTTGGACCTGTGTGAAGAGAACTACGTGCGAAAGTACTCCGAAATGGCTCCAAAAACACCCAAAATTGCTTTAGAAATAGGCTTTAAAAGCAAAAATGAAGCTTTGAGGGACCAAAACTTGTTCAAGGTAATGTCAACCTTAGTCTTTCCCCTTCTTCAAACACCACAAGAGTGTAGCTTAGTGGCAAGAGATTGCCACAGTTAAGCGAGCTCTGGGGGGAACAATACTGGGATGGGTGACCTCCCGGGAAGTATCGGGAACCTCTATATTCCTTGATCGTTGAGGTCCTCCCTCGCGCGCAGCCAACGGCGCCAACGGTGACTTCGATGACTCGGATGCCAAGGTCTATGCCTTGGTCGCCGCCTTAGTTAGTCGTAAGCCTTAGAGAAAGCCTGGGGGGGGTAAGCTTTTTGCCTCGAACTGCTCTGATACCAGTGAAGTATTTCGATGGCAATGCACTGCGCTGCACTCTCCTTCTCGAGAGCTCCACGACGATATGCTCGGAGTTCAAAAATCGAGCTCCTGACGCCGCACACAGTACTCCGCACAGAGGCTGTAGAATACGCAGAAAACACAGTACACAGGGAGCACGAAGACAGACTTCTTAGGTCTTACAAATGCGGTCGAACTTACAGTCTGTGACTGACCAGGCCACTATATGTTTTATTAAAGAACATATACAAAGAAGTGTCCGATGGCCATTTGGCCTTTCACATGGACACTAACGGTAACATGGCATGTTTGATAGACAAGGCTATCAATGCATGTGCTTGAGCATCTTTGCCATCCAACAAATTCGCTATACAGTAGGTGCAATAGAAACCACATCATGAACATGAATTCGTAGAATATCACCATCTTCGATGCCATCTACATCAGCTTCAGTACTTGTATTTGTAGGTATAATAAGACATTTTTCAACACCCTGCACAATATTCCACAGTCCTTTTGCGACCAATACATGACGCATCATATAATCCCATAGTGGGTAATTCGTACCATCCAACTTATCCTCCACAACCAACATACGAAATACATCACTGCTTTTGGCCATGGCCACTGACTAAAATACCCTAATGTAAAAAATAATTGTATCTCAAAAAGTTGAACATAACTACCCTATCGAGTTTTGCTAAACCTGTAGTAGTCTTTGAGATGCTTATACTAGTTTGCACAAAAAGACGAAATAGTTTGCACAAACGGTGTGATAGTGCATTCAGAGGCTGAAACAAGCTCAAATCGTGATTTCATCACCACAGAACAATGCGGATTTTATCTCCTAATCACCCTTAGTATGCTCACCAAATTTCGTGCGATTCTGAGACTTTGATCGGAGGGGTGTCGATGAGACACTAGATGAAGCGGCGACCTGGTCTGATACCAAGTGTTGGAGTTCGAGGTCTGTGGAAGCATGCAAACAACACAAGGAAGAAGAAGGAGCTTGGAGCACAACACACAATACTGAATGTATTACCACTAGAATGTACAAAGATAAGTAACCCGTTAGGGAAATAGGCGTATATACAAGCTGGGGGGAAAAACCTCCTAAAGAGGGAAAAAAGTGCCCCGACAGTCCTAGTGTTTTCACACACATCAATACCTAAATATATCAACAAAAGTATTCCTGATATATATTGGCATAACCACTATAGATGTCACAAAAATGAAAAGTGGTATGTGTCATCCCTTATCATCACATGTTCAGCTTGATATTCAACACTCCCTCTAAAGCTCAACATCATGTCCCGTAATCCAACTTGTAGCTTGTTATCACAAGCATTTTGTGTTTCTAGAAAACTTTATCCACAATATATGGTTAGAAACATCAAGAATGGCTACCACTTAAGACTAATCTGTATTCATAAACTCAAGGCTAAAACTGTTGAGGTTTAATTTTGGAAATTTTATCCATAATATATGGCGAAAGACATCAAGGACGGCTATGACTTAAGGCTAATCTATATCCATAATCTGAATGCTAAACTGGTAGAAGTTTGAAGTCCATAGACACCTCTTTTGGGCATTTTACACCTTTATAAGAATCCCTAAATAACCGCTAATAGTGTAAAAGGAGTAACTTTGAATGGCAAGGTATGAAACCTTCGTATGATTTGGCTATATTATACGTCGCTATTTTAAAATAATTTTTTATTGTAGCTAGGATGAACCCACACAAACTTCTTTTGAGCATTTTACACCTTATATGAAACCCTAAATAATCGCTAATAGTGTAAAAGGAGCAACTTTGAATGGCAAGGCTGCCCCTTCAAAAATGAAGCCTACATATGATTTGGCTATATTATACACCACTATTTTGAAATAATTTTTTATTATAACCATAATGAATTTGGCCATGTTACCTATCTTGTCAATTTGGCATTTCCCAGGAAATGCCTACGTAATACCTATAATATTTCGTCTGTTATACACATAGAAAAAGGATTATAATCCGTGCGCAACAGGGTAGTTGGTTGGCTTGGTTGCCTCTTGAGGTAGGGGCAAGAGTTCAATCCACCTTGATTGGAGCCAAATAGTTTATGGGCCAACGACCAACACTTAAACCAATTGTAAAGCTTTCGGATGTCTTTTCCTTGCATTGCTTTCGAACTTGTCTATCGCACCACTCCTACTTTGTGGGATAGGAAAAATCCCATGGGTATTATGCCCCTTTCACTTGGAAGTTGTTCTTTGCATTAATTCAAACAAGGGAGAGTAGCCTTTGGCCGAACTTCCTCTTCTTATAAAAAAAAAAGGGACTATAAAAAGCGGGCAATAAATTCAGAGGAAGAATCAAAACGCAGGCGCGTTGGGAGGTAGTCGTCAATAGTACTTAACAATACAATTCAGACGTCGCTACTTCTGGCCTAAACTCTAAACAGTACCTCGAACAACAGGCAAAATGGCAGTGGTGAGTTTTTCTCTTTGTCCATGTTATTTCAAGATCAGTTTTTCCCACGGCTTGTGATTTTTCTTTCTCCCTCTCTGCGTGTTTCAGGGCGATTCCGATGGACTTTTGACGTTGCAGAGCGGCGCCAAGATGAAATACAAAATTGGCGCACGCTTATTATGTCGATCCT